>JAUESI010000034.1:2707312-2731255 GCA_032275145.1 Synergus laeviventris
AAGAGATTTAAATTTAAATTATCGGCAAAATCATCCAGACATTCGGCTTCAATTATAAAACATGATAACATGGAAAATACAGAAAAATATGATCATATAGTACATAAATTATATAAAATGCCACATATAAAATTATCAACACCAGTCATACATAAATATATATAGTCAAAGTGTCAAAAAATTCCTGTATGTCCTAAATTGTCAACTTGATAATAGGTACAATCGACAGAATAATAATATTACCCATTCTCGGGCACTAATTTGACAAAACAAAATATTCCGGAAGATCACAGAGATCATGAAGTTATTGGTCAATTAAAATATAAATCAGACATTACCTATACTTATACCGATTGCAAATCGCTCGCCTCAATAGTCATCACAATGGAAAATAAAATGAAATCAGTCAAAACAGTGACAGGAATGAAACACTGATCACTGCACGAGTTAATTAATTATTTAATTAATTACTGTATTATATTGCATTGTCATCCATTTCTGACTTACGTGCAAATTTTCAACTCTCTGTCTCTATTAGAAGTGCATGAAAAATTAATTACAAAATTCCATCCGTATAAAGACATCTTTCTATACCTTTGTGATAGAAAAATGTTTATTTCAGTGAAAAGTTTTTTTTTCTACTAAACTCTTTGTTAAGTTGACCAAAATGTAAAACTTTTAGCTAAATCTAACAATGAGTTTAGGAGAAAAAAAAAACTTTTCACTAAAATAAGGCATTTTGCTATTAAAATACATGTAAAAATTGAAACGTTGGCAATTGTTTGTTAAAAAATCTTTCAATTTTTCTTACTTTTTTAATTCGAAATATTACTTTGCAGGTTCGATAATACAAGAAAAATTAGATTTAGACTTTTTCACAAAAAACTATAATCTGTAAAATAACTGCGTTCAAAGTACACTGTAAAAAATTTCCGAAATTTTCCATACTATATTTAGTATGAAATTTTTCCGAAAAAGTTCAGAAATACGTTTTCTAAAGGAATATTGGATAATGTTCCAAATTTATTGGTTTATTTTCGAAAAGTTCCGAAATATTTCGAAAATTTAGGAAATATTTCGTAAAAGTTAGAAACTTGTATAAATCTCTAAATGGGTAAGAAATTTTTCCAACGTGGATTAGGATTTTATCGGAAATACTTCAAAACTTTTTAGTATTTTTTCCAGTTTGATTACGAAATTTATTTTTCCGATAATATTTTATATTTTTTCACTTATTTAGCATGAAATTTTTCTTAAAAAATTGAAATTATTACAGAACGTTTTGGCAATTTTTCTACTTCATGTGGAAAATTAATTTTTCCGATTTGTTATTGTTTTTTAATATATATATTTTTTTGTGAATTTCCTACTTTCCAAGTGGGAAGCGATTTTAAATAAAATCCCCTGACCTGCTTCAAAATTCACTGACTTTTCACTGATTTCCCTGACCCTTTTTTTCACAGTGTGAACAAGTTTTAGCAAGGTATTATAAAACTTAATCAAAATTAAAGAACGGTTGAAAAATTTAGGCAAAATCTGGGTTTCGCCTGATTGATTAAAGAAACCGGAAGAATAATATGCTAGATAGAATTTATATAAAATGAAGAATCGGAAGAAAGAAATAAAGGGACATCTTAGCGTAAAAGCTATCTTTTATCGAAGGCCTTGTCCCGGGATAAGTCGACGATTCTATTCTCGGCAGGTCGATTATATTGCAAGATAATAGTCTCTGGTGAATCGAGGGATGTCAATAATTGCAAGCCGCGGGTGTCTATGGCTTCAGAGAAAACAGAGTGGACTCAATAAGACGAGGACGATGTTCTGGTGCAATGAGCGAACAGACGACTCAGCCGACAAACGAACGAGACCAACAGGCAGTTCCAACGTTGCCGCGAATTCCCATTATTGGGGCAAAATCAATCGGCTTTATCCCAGCGATATCGCTTCGTGGAAAGAGATAAAGCCCAGTCTAATCCGGATGAGACTCTCCTGGATCTCTCGCTTTGAACCGCGCTTTCGCACTTTACTCGCCACCGTTTTCCTAGATGCTTATTCCCATCTCGCTTCATACGCCTCCGACTCTTTTCAGCTTCATGTCCATTTCATTTGACGTCTTAAAAGTAGCAAAATCTCCTTTTTCTCGTTTTGAAAACTTCCAATCTATTTCAGCCTTTCCAATCACCTAGTCCCTGTACTAGATATCACAAAGATTGCAATGAGAAGATGAAATAGTCTTTACTTCTGTAAATCCCTATGAAAGAAAAGTGGCAAGAGAGTGTGTGGGTCTAGATACTCTAGATCTATAGTGTGTAAGCACTTGTGCATGTGGTTATGGCTTCCCAGACTCTCTCTTCAGACAAGGATATACGATGAAGCGCGGACATGCGAGAAGCGGCTGTCACTTGTCACATAATTCTTGACTTTAGCACTCGCACGAGCCCTGCAGTCAAAGATGTCCTGCCACTTTTTTGTCCCCACCGACATTCTCCTAGAAAGCCTAGTGCGGTTTTCACCGTTTTTTTACTATGACAAGAAGCCACGTGTCGTTGGCACGCGCCACTATAAATATTAGAAAATTTTTTTTTATACCTATTTCGAAGGATTTCAAAAAATTGTAAAATCAGTGGGTATGACAAATCGGGGTATCAAGGAAGGGCCTATGATCCAAAAGTGGATATGAGACCGCCCAGCGAGATGTGGATACATCGAATAGAAGGAGTGAAAGGGGAGATGAAAAAAGTAAATAAAGAAGAGAAGATGAAAAGAACTCTGGACTGCAGCTCACCTCCTACTCAGGATAGCCCAAACCAGCGATCTCAAGTCAGCCCTCTGGAATTATTGGGCGGCCGACATAAAGCGTGTTTAGGTGCGATTTAATATTTCCAGCTACGAGCATAAAATCCAAGCCTACTGAGAGAGTCGGGAGCCAGAGGACTCGCCGACTTTTTACCTTCTTTCCTCTTTTCACTGACATCTGCAGAACTTGCGTGCACCCACAGACTTACCTTCGCCCTTGTTCGCATTTCATCTTCTGTATATATACTTGTTTGATTTAAATCCTTTTTATTAAAGAGGTTCTGCGCAGATCAAGAACGTAAAACTGTTTGCGTTTGATATCAACGGAAATAGCATTTCCCAGAATCGTAAGTTTTGCAAATATTGACCTGGAATGTTCGTTCCTTCATTTAGTTGATACGATTTATCTTGTCGCATCTTGTCTTATAACATCGTTTGAAATTCCGACGGTTCTTAGCATTAGAGAGATTCTTGTTTCGCTTGTTGTCGTTGGACGCGAGCCAACGCGTTTTGCAGTACGCAATAATGCGTGTCCTTCTTATCAAAATGAGTACAATGTACCTACACGGCGCGCAACATACTCCCCGAAATTACTCGTTAAAGTTCAGGGGAAGAATATTTCGTTGCACGAATCAAAGTACAATTCCAATTATAGTTTGACTAAGCCCAACTTTTATTATATAGAAATGAAAAAGATTGACCGTATTTTTTTTCAATATACATCAGTTGGAAAAAGCGAACCTTGAGCTGATCATCATAATAACTGAGATTCGGTGAGTGATGTGCAATGCGCCGGGACGGATGCTTCCGGAAATAAAAGATCGTCCACGCCGCAGAAACGCCGTAAAAGAAGAACTAATAGATAAATCGCTATAAGGGTAAGAAGAGGAGATTCATTTCTAATTTCACGGCAATGCTTTCCAGTAATGTATTTCTCTTGAATGATTAGGAGAATATTCTTTTACTTCGTCTTGCGCATTAAAAGAAGAAGTGCTTTCGGAACTCGACCGAAATTTCTATTTATTATAACGGAATATTCATTTGAATATAATCGTTAATCATTTCTGTGAGTTGATAAAAAAAACCTTCAGACATCATCTCATTCAGTTTAAACTGCAAAAATATGTAAAAGACCACTTAAAAAGACCGCACAAAGAATATGTGAGACTAAATGATACAAGGTAGAACAAAGTTTCTCCCATTGACATTGATTGTCAATAAATGGGGTAATAAAATCGAGAAATTTTAATTGAAAATCGATTGAAAGAAAGTTGCGAGAAAAGTCGTAAACGCACGCCGAATTTTGAAGACGGGCCGAAAGGCGGAAAGTCACGTTGCGAAAGTCATATTTTACGTCAACGCTTTAATTGATCTCGGATCCTTCTTCTTTTATAACGCGCCGCATAATTTTATTTCGCGCTGTCCTTACGCTAAATTAAAAGCCGAGGCCGGTAGCATGTTGAACGTGTAGAGAGCAGACAGCAGAACAACCAATATCATGTTAACCAACATCACCGGCTTGGTGCCTTGTCCATCTTTATCGGGATTTCGCGATCAAATTGGATTTGCTACCGAATTAAAACAGTGGGATGTATAACTGTCTATAAATCTTCATCGACGTCTCGTTATATCCTTTCAGTCCGAGAAAAGAACAAGAATTATTCAACAATATTCAACAACAATTTCATACGATTTCCGTCAAGTCAAGATGTGATAAAAAAAACTGAATGATTTTTAATTAACTCATGAGATATAAATGATCTTCATATATTTATAAATATGTGAAGATCATATAGAATAGAGTCAGGTTCTGAATCAACTTTTGCAGACTCGAAGACAATTGATTAATGAATATCTAACGCATGGTGGTATTAATAAAGCTGAATTTTAATGTAGGATTTATTTGGCGCAAGGTGAAGAAAAGATCGCGTCGGCTGGGATCAAATGGGCGAAATTTCGATTGTAATAAATCAAGGTATAAATAACGAAGGGACAGATGGGTCGAGAAGGGTAGTCGCGCCGGCACTGCAATCGAATCTCCTGGCGATGATGCACGAATCTCAAACCTGGTATAAAGTATGGCGCGAAACGATCAACGGATATTAATGTCCTTCGCCCGAAGGATCGTCTATACATTTTATCCCTACATTTAAGAATGTTTAATCTTCCAGCTCGTATCTGTTATGCTAATCTTGTGTTCTATTAATACACAGGGTGTCCTAAAAGGACTTGCTGAAACTATAAATGCATATTTCCCCCCTCAACAATTTAAAGGGATATTTTATAAAAAGTTTGAAATTAAATTTAAGCACATTGTCATCCCGTGGGAAAGCGCATTTCGCACTTTTCACCCGTAATTGGAAATCACCCTCAAATACTGAAGAGCAGTAGTCCCACGCAAAAACAGGGTCTTCATTGTTTAAGCTGCGGAGAGCTATAGCCACATCTCTATGGGAATGTGTACTTGCTTCGAATCACAAATAGAGAAATCGGCGGGGGAAGGGGGCTCTCTTATTAACGAGGAAGCGAAACAACTCGCACCGTCGTGCTAATCGAACGAATACACATCACCAGGCACTTCTCTCAACAAATGCATGCTCGCCATCGGCCATCTTTGTTTCTCGTGCCTCGTAAAATATCCTATAACTCGTTGATTCAGTATCTCTCATCCTTTCTGTACTAATACACACATTGATACCTGATGCTCCTTTTTTTTTAGGAGAGAGGAAATCAAGAATCAGGTGCCTATCGAAAGATGCTAAATTTAGCGACTCAATTCGCTAATTTAATTAGAGTCTGAATTACCGCGATGATGAATTTCCATGCCAGCTAAGTGAATTAGCGAATCGAAGCGATATGCCGTTAGCATTTAAATCTTCGGATAAGGAAAGAAGCTCATTCTTTAAGATCTTATTAAGAATCGTTAGGACATCAACATCCTCTAAAAACTTCCTTTTGATGGTTCCTTTCCATCCGGAACTCTGAGACCTTGTTTTCGGAGTTCACTGGTCGGAGTGAAAATCAGTTAAGGATGGTATTGGAACCATGTAGCTTCGAAATAAAGGTGCTCCGGAGGAGCAAGTCAGACAGTTAGCGCGTGTTTACACGACAGGGCTATGTAGCCGGCGACCTCACAGAACAGTCGCGCCGAGAGAAGAGAAGTGAAGAGAACGTTTCTATTTGTCCGAACACCTCCTTGCCTCTTTCGTCTGTCCTTTTTCCTCTCCCTTATTCTCTCTTTCACTCCTTCTCATGCATCTTTCTCTAATGATACTCTGTCCCTCCGATCCTCTCCTTACAGATCCCTACATCACATAATGACCCTCCAGTCCAGTCGAGCGAGCGCTAACCAGAGGCTCCCTTCTTTCTCATCCGGTGATTGATATTTAAATGTGACCAATTACCCAGAAGAACTCCCACTCATTCCTTCTCCTTTACCTTCTTCGCTATATTCAATATTGTACGACCGTTTTCCTCTTCAGTGAGTAACCGCAGTTTGCACATTTTGTAGATATGAAGTATGAACAGAAAGGATGTGGTTCGCACGACGCATCTTTTTATCTCGAGAATCAACTTATCACGAGTGATCAGAAGAATAGAGGTTTTTTTGGGTAGATCTGAATGATGGAATTGGAATCTTGAGACCATCAATTATCTGATCCTTCGTTTATAATTATTGAAAATATATTCTATTCCAGCATATCTTATCTCGTGATTTGTTTCATCATCAATTTTGAAGATTAATCTCCACTCGTTATGGTTCTTGTGTATCAAGCAAGGCAAGATAAAGGAGATGTTCTTCTTCAAATCTCGTAATGTCTTCTAAACTTCTAATATAAAAAGCATTTTGATAGTCAAGAAGCATTTGGGTGTTCTATACTATACATGCCATGTATTTACATAACATTCAGTTTTTTCTTTCAGTTCCATTATGATAATTCTACTTCGAATCCTGATCATATCTCATGTTATTATCTTCCCTGGTTTCCAAAAAAAAATCTGATCTTTCACTCCTTCGAATTACCTAATACATCCAAAGATAATGAAACGCATTTTCGTATTGATAAGAAAGCGATTATTCTCTATTATTCAGAAGCGAATCCAGGTTTGAATCTACTTATAAGTGGATACAAATCACTGTGTAAATCAGTGGGGAAATCACTTTTAAGCCGTTTGAGATACTAGTAAATCGTAGTAAGCGGCTGAGATCCTGCGATAGATCGCGTGAAGCATGCGAGGATGGAACCATACGAGTATTTCACGCAGGAGCGATCACATGAATCCTCATTTGGCGCCCAGGGCAATTGCCAATCCGACACGCACAATCCCCACTGCTTGAATGCCGAGGACGATAGCGTTAATCCAGCAATAAATGCATCTGAATCCGAGCCAAGTAGTTGTCATATGGAGCTTATTATGTAACGAAGCGAGGAGTACACTATGATGATAAAACTAGAATTAGACTGACCGTGCACCAGACGCTTTAGAGTTGATAAATTGACCGGCGTTTAGGTTCTAAATAATGACAGTGACACCTACTTTCGGCTACGCGCCGAGGATTGAGCAAATTTTCCGAAAGCCTATTACTAACTACTATTAATCAACACAAATCCTACGAATGATCCAATTTGTTCTTCAATTGTCTTTTCACTTGGAAGAATGATTTTTCTCATTCATGAATAGCATTGAGAGAGAAATAAAGAAGAAAGAGAATATAAATCGCTGTTCCTAAATGAAAAAATTGTAATTTATAAACTGCCCCTTTTTTCCCGATCCTTTTTTAATGAAGTCAGCATTTCAAGGTGTTGATCATTCTACATTGTGTGGGACCGTGCAAAAAAAATAGAACTACCGATCGTAAAACGTGACTCCATTCGCGTTAGTTGAACGACAAGCTATAGCTGCTAGGGGACTTGGACCCTGGACCCCATTTGAGAAGTTTTGAGACCTTAGGAAAACTTTACGATCATACGATATGCCGAACTACTAAAAAACTGCGTTTAAAGTATAGAAGCCGGTGGGAACGATTTTATTAATAATTTTAATAGCAGCTAGCGGCCCTCACAGATCTCCCGCTGCCATAAAATCCCATCCACGGTGTTGGTACTTGGTGTAAACGAGCGCTACTTGTGGCCTGTGTTCCCTGTTTTTAAATACTAACGGCGATTTTATCGTCCCTCGTGTTGACTTGTTAACGAAATTCAAAATAAGACCCAAATTAGTATTTCATTTTGCTTCAGAAGTTCTTTTTCGAGCAAGTTTAATACTGAAATAAGATGAAGTGTTATATTAACTTCATTTTTTATTTAAATTAATTATTCAATTCAAGTAAATATTCTTATACAATTAGGAAAAATCTAGTTTTAAAGATTGGGTATTTTCCGTAGGATATTTTGTTCTTCAGGAATTCAAAGATACTTTAGTAACTTTAGTTTAGTGAAGACCCCTGGGGTGAAAATGCATTTACTGGAAATCGGCCTTGGCATGCCGACAAAATCTGTCGTTGCGTAGTGCATACTTCCGGCTCGTAAACCGCGATTCCATCCTAAATCCTAAAGTTCTCTTGTACATTTTTTTTTTTCGCAAAACCTTCTAACTTTTTCAATTTTTCTTTCTTTCAAAAGTTATCACGCGCTCATGAAATTGTAACAAAATATGAATATGTGGTTACCATAATATTCTGTCAAAATGTCAACCATGCTAAGAAATATTTCACTCACAAGTATAGTTAGAAGTTACGACACGTTTAACATATAAATGAAAATCAAGACTATAAAATTTCTTAATGTTCGCTACGATTATCTGACTCGGAATGTTAAGCCCACCATATTTTATGGATATTCTGAACTTACACTCCACTATTTATTTTTTAAGTAAATTATATATGTAGAAAAATGTACTGATTCTTAATTGTAGTATTTTCAGTGTATAAAACTAAAATCACACAGACATGGACTCAAAAATACCGACTGATGACAAAAGATGAGTTAAAAAAAAGAAACGAACCATTGGAAGTAGTTTTCCGGGTGACTGACATGTGGAATAATTGCTAGGGAAATTTCCCTCGTTCGTTTCTGGTAACATCACCTCGAATTTGGTATTAAAAAAAATTAATTAAAAAAAAATAAACGAACCATTCGAAGTTGATTATCGGCCGATTGCCATTTGGAATAATTGATAGGGAAATTTTCCTCGTTCATTTCTGGTAGCATCATCTTGAATTTGGTATAATATCTCACTTTTTGAATATTTAAAAATCACAAAGCTTTTAGTCTTTCTCTAATCACATTTTAAATTAAGTAGACTGTTTAACTATATATTGCTCACTTGTCACATGCCTTATAAAAATATATCACTTATCTAATTTCACACGCGATTTCACTTGTCAACACTAAAAACTAATTATTTAAAATTGAATTTGAATACTATATTTTTTTTTTCTTCAGAATAAAACGGATGGTGAAATAGTGAGTGAGATTTTTAGGCAGCTCCAAGCAGAATGCATGGACCGTGCCATTGGTGCCAGACCAACCATTCAACTGACGTTTAAAATTCCAAGTCGAGGGTTTCCGAGGTTGATTCTTCCTTCTCTCTGAATCTCTCTCTCTCTCTCTCTCTTTTCCTTGGAATCTATGGTCCATGATAGGGTGTTTTCAAGGTCCTTTCCACTCGCATCAACCTTTGTTTTTACCCTCGACACGCTCGAAAATCAGAGAAAATACCTGCGCACCCTCACTTCTCTATTTGTATCCCAATGCATTTTCGATACCAATCAGAGACCACTGACAGCTAGGTTATAGTCTTGTCTGAAAAAGTCATCAACTCTGCCCATTGTTGATTTTCTGGGTCTTGAAACAAGCCAAGTAAGCTCAAGGCACAGAGAAAAATGAATTGATCTTCCGAGAAGAAAGATCAAATTTTCACCAGAGACCCAGGACCGATCTCAGAAACAGAAAGCGTAATCAGAATAATACTTATTTTGGGGGATAACCCAGGATTTATAAAGATCGATGAGTATAAGAGTTTGAGTTTTTACGATAGGGAAAATAATCCTAATGGCTAGGTTTAAGAATCTTTCTCAAGGACATTTACAAAGATCGAAGGAAGTTCCGCGAGAATCATAAAAAATAGGAAGTACAGAGACCCTGTGCCAAAAGTGCCAGGTATAGTTGAGGAGTCTTGATTGAATTTCCTTTTCATATAGTAATAAAGTAAAAAGTATAAGTGTACCATTTTTCTTGTTTTAATTACGCAACCCCTTCTGTTCCCAAGTATTTTAAATTAACAACTACCTTATGATAATTTATGTTCCGCTTTTCCCCTGCATGGGTTTATCAATTGATTTTTTTCCTATTTAGAGTTGCACCTAAAAAGTACAAATGATTATTAAAGATTGTTAGACCGAATTTCCATTAAAGTTTTACAATCTGCAACCAGAAAATCTCACCTCTTGAAACATTCCAAGTAGGTACTACTAGTTCAAAATGAAATAAGCTGATAACCTTTCTTCCCCCTGAGCCATTTCGAATTGAGTGTAATAGCTGGCGTAGTATTTTAGAAAAAAAAATCTAGTAAACTCATAATACGTATCGATCATCGGCGCTTCCCTGTACTTAGTGCACTTTCCAAGAAATATCTGCATCTCGAATGCAAACATCTATGGGTACTTTGAATATTGCATGTGCAAGGGGTATTTCAATTCTGGGAATAGCTGCCTCTTACAGGCAGGATTATATTACCCAGATGCATACGTTGAGATCATGAGGAATCGATATGTTCAAAGAATGAAAATAGTAAAAGAAGAAATGCTAAACTAAAAAATAGATAAGCCATCATATGAAAAAAATCCTTTCAATTATCCACACATGTCTTCTATTTTATTAAAAATCAATTTTATTTTCACAGTCAAATTATTCATTTGTCTCTTTAGATATTATACAATTTTTTGTCAATACTGTCGTGTCAAAAAAAAATCTGGCCTTGAGATTGCTATAGCAATGGTATACCAGAAAGATGTTGTTATAAATACAGAACAAACCTTTTCCGAGTACAGTTTCATTTAAAAAAAATTGGAAAGCATCTACGGTTACGATTACGTGTTGGAATTTGTCCCTTGCAACAAAGTGTAACATTGTAACAATTTCTATAGATTTTTTTTCGGAAATGCAGCTAGAAGAATATAAGACCGACAAAGTGTCCGAGGAGCAAAAAAATCTTCCAAGAAAGGGAGATTGAGCAGAAATCGGTAAAGCATCTGCTTGGTTGGAAAAGGTGGAAAATCAAAAGTGTAGCTTTGTCCACTACCTTCCTCAACTACGAATCCATGAGACGTCCGTTTATAATATTCTGAAACAGGTTTCTTATACCTGCGATTTCTAATCCCATTTGAGTACCGATCTGCAACACTCACTCCCTAAAATCTTACCTGAGCGCAAAACGATTATTGGATAATTTATTACTTATAGATCGTTCCGCGCAGTTGTAAAATTAATGATTTCTATGATTTCAGATTTTTTGTCAAGATGGGCTACAGCAGGGATGATGCTGGCCTAGGATCTACTATAAGCTCTTAATTTTGGCGCCAGAGACTCTAACATCTGCCAAACTTAATAGCTACAAATTCGAAAGTGATGGAATTTTTAGTCTTCATTGTAATGACATTTTTTATCTATATTGCAATATACATAATGCGATTTTTCAAATGATTTAAGGGAGGCGCCATTAGATATTAGATATAGAAGAATAACAGCTTTCGAAAAATTCTTCAAGGCACGTGATTAATCAAGCTCAAGATCGGATAATACTCAGAACAAAAAGGTATTAACGTTCCTCAGAATCGAGACTAGACTTAGGACGAATACAAATTATAACTGAGATAAAAAGCTTTCCGGGTGGACTTGTTTGCTACTTTTCGAATTCCGCTTTAGATCGGAAGGTTGAGATTATGGCTTAAAAATGCAGAGATGGAAATTCACAGCTGGAGGAATCTCTGGCATCCAATTTTCGTACATTACACTGCTATTTTATAATCATTTGTTCAATAATTATTACCCCACAGATTTAACATACTTTTAACTGAAGAGTAAAAGTTTTATTGGAAGCTGTAATAAACAGTGAGGTTCGAATTTATACCGAGTAATATTGCAAATTTTAAAATAAGGCATCGAGATAAATATGTATTAGAAACGTAACAGACTATGAATTTAGAGCAATAAATTCTTTAGTAAAAAAACAATTGACGGAGAACGTTGCGTTTCACTTGAATAATTTTTAAAAATATTTCTGCAGGTTCTGGCCTCAATAAAGCGATTAAAGTCAATTTTTAATAATTCAATCACGTAACGATAGATTTGAAAGTTTGGGGTTTTTATAGGAAAATATTCAGAACAGAAACTGTATTGACCAATATGTCAATCTAGATTTTTTTAAGATTCTCAATTCACGAGAGGTGGATAATGACCATTTTATATTGCAGAATCAAAGTACTTGCGACCCTATATAAAATGAACATTTAACGGATGTTTCGTATGGGACTCGGAATGGTTATAAAAGGTCGATAAATATTTACGAAGTAGGTACCCATGATGAGCCTACTAAAATTCCCTAGAATTGATTCAGGGACACGCCGCAAAAGTTGTTAGCTTTTAAAATTATGCCTGGTATATTTACCTAAAGAATTAGCCTTAGCTTGAAAAGCAGACCCTTAATAATACTCCAACTGCAATACTTTACTTTCCCATTATAATATCACCGGAGGCATGATAAATGATTTTATTCGAAGTACAAATCTCGGAGGTATTCAAAGCTATGTACCAAAATATATGAAACTATAAATCGAGAATTTAAAGCAAAATTAGGCTATAAAAGCTAGTAACCTATACTAAATTTATTCAAAATATTCGTAATCGCTTGTTTTGAATGCAAAGTACAGAAAATAAAATTTAGATGTTATTATGGAAGCCTTGCGTAAATGTTTGTGGTATGTAACATGTTAGAAGTATAAACTAAGTTAAGTTTTGACTTGGATTTCAAAATTTTTTTCACTGTGAAAACATGCGAAATAGGTTTTTTTGAAGATATTCTTGACAAGAAGTGTCAGTGAAAATTATTTAAAGAGACAACATAATGAAGTGATTCATAATGATCAAACTGACAGCTGGATTATATATCCATAAAATGTCAAGAATTATAAATTGAAAATTAGAACCAGGAAAAATATGGTTGTATTAGAAAGTCACAGGTAAAATGTAATGACAAAGCAGGAATAGCTGCAGCCCCTAAGACGAGCCAAAACAGGGTGGAGAGGTCTTTACAACACTTATTAAAGAAGATTTACGACTAGAAAAATTCAATAAAGAGACAAATGTAGTTTTACCAAATTCCGTTAACTTATGAGCCAAAAACTTGACTCTGAGTGAAAAAAGCGAAGGTTACAAATGGACCTCAAGGGCCATTTAAAAACGCGATTTTCTTTAAAGTTACAACATAAAATATATTTTATGACTTTTTTTCGACGAGTGACGTTTAAAAAACTCAGAGTTTATTTCACCGAACAAATTATTCAAAATTACCATTAAATTGTAAATTATTTGTTTATAATTTCGATTAAAGTGAGGCATAATGAATTGTCCCCAGAAAAAATGCAAAATAATTTCAGACAAGTTCAAAAAAACAGGAATTCCTCACTTTATATAGAAGGATGAAATTGAGATCATCTGCAAAAGTTGGAATGCAATTGATTACTGCAATTTTCTCGAATTCGTGATGCGAACTGGTATACAAGAACACGAGACATGCATTCGTCATGTTTTCGACAAATTAAATACTACTTTATTTTTATCCTTTTTTTTTTCTTCTTTGAATTTAAAAAATTTTAATACAACCATTGAAATTAAAATTCAATTTCGGCATCACGAATAACCGTGTAAATAGAACGAAAAAAAAATTTGTTTGTAGATTAGCTGCAAGTTAGAAATTCACGTAATATGCAAAACGCTAAATATATAATTTTCCTGTTTAAAGGCATATTATTTGGTATTCAGAGCGCGTTCTTTACGTGTACAGAATGCGAACAGAGGTGTAGGTAAACTGGTAAAAATATATGGGTTTCAACGAATGGGCGCTGCTTCTTGATAAATAAAAATAAAATTAACAGCTGACCAGTTACCAGCTATATTCAGGACGAACGAGCCAAAGTGCATTCTTCGAAGGGTTCGTGCTTGAGCTTAAGTGCCTTAAGTACCTGTGAAGTGCGTAAGTAAGTACGGAGTAAGTACGTACGTACGTAAGGTATTGGTTGGGCGTAAGTACTGGCGTGCACTGGCACTAATCTCCGAACCGTGAGATGCATGTGCCTACCCAGTAAATGTTCCTTCAGGATGATTCAAAAAGGTAAAAAAAAAGAAAAAAGTATTTTAAAAAAGTAGAAACATGACTCTAATAAGGTCCTTTTAAGGTTTACAATTATAGTTATCTTTAGAAATAATATGGTGGGAAAAGGTGTTTTTTAATTACAAGAAAGTAAACTTTTGAGGGGTGGATAATTAAGTTTTAGTATTGGTCTGTTTCGACAAAAGTGAGCAGAGAAGTTCGCGGTTAGTTCCAAATGCCAGAGGGTTGAGGCTGCGAATGGGATGCTGAAGAGAAAGAGGGAGAGAAGACAAGAGAGAAGAGGTGGTGTGATAAATGATCAAGTATTTAACACTCTTTACGGATTAGCATATAAACTACGGACAGTCCATAGATCTTCGTGGCAATGCATTAACGGAGCAGTCCTTCGGGTGTAAACGATTCCTCTGGATCGCTTCGACCGACAGAAAACGGGTTATTGTTTCAGGATTTTTATATTATTTTCGACTCCCTCCTGTACATTCATCAGAGGCAATCACCGTAAAGCATAGGGTAATTTTTCTCGACTTGGACATTCTTGGATCAAAGAATACGAATATTCTCGAGCTCTATAAACCTATATATATATATATAAAATTCCAGAGAGGTCACGTGACTTCCTTTATTGTACATTTTTCATATTTTTCATGTGTCACGGTAAAGACGTTGGCGCCTAATTGGTTGGTAATAAACCGACAAAAAAGATAACGGCAGTGTTTCTAGCGTGGATAAAATGAGTGAGATTCGCTGATTAATTGATTAGGGAGGCGTCGGAAACCGCCCCGCACATTATAGGCTCGAAGGCGGTCATTAAGCGAGTGCGCAATAGAAGGGTGCACGCACACCGATGCCGGAATCACCTCTCAGTTTCGAGAAACAAAACTGATCGATCTGTACGCTTGATACCGTGGCTAATGACTTCATGTGTATAAATGGAACTCACCCTACAAACTTTATAATCACCTACCCCGAAGAACTTAGATCGACATCTAATGATTTGATATTCCTTTCCTCTCTAAGTACCTATCAATTAGATAATTCGCTTTCCGAAAAAATGATTGGCCTGCTAAATACTTATATCACACGCAATAATCGCAGTATCAAAAGTGGCGGATAATCGCCGAATTTAGATGCATCAGAATGATATCTCTTCACTTCTTACAGGCCTAAAACGCCTCTTCTTTCCGGTTGAGTGTATATTTAATTGAAACTTTTAACAGAAAGTATTTGTAAAATGTCGAGCGATGGAGTGGAGTGATTGGAAAAAAATGAAAGCAATGATCCGTTGGAACCCCAAGGACCTTGCTATAAAACACTAAATGTTACACGACATACGATATACAAAAGGCAAAATGTTTAGCGGCGCTAAACGTTAGCCTCGATTCTGGGTAGGCATGAGCCATAAAATGGTGATGTACGCCAACCAGGCTCAGATCAAAGTCGCGGCTTTCAAACAATGTTAACTGTTGCCCATGCTCGCCTTTCCACTTATTCGCGTTATTCACTCTGGCCACGAACAGCGTGGCGGGCTTTTAATACGTGTACACTGTACACCGCACGTGCACAAAAGAAACTGTTAACCGCCAAGTAATGGGTTCCAGGTGCATCAACGAGAATCGCGGGAAAGTTCTCGATGAAAACTGAGACTGAAAGTTTGATATTAATTAACGATTAACGAGATGAAAAATGTACAACAAACCAGAAAGTAATGAATGTAATATGGAAGCTTGGAATTGGAGTTTGACTCGATAATAAAATCACGTATCAAAAGCGATTATCAAAGGATGGGCAATAAAGAGAGCAAGGTGCGAATGCATAAGCCAGTAACGAGGAGAGCTCTAACATAAGTGACCAATGATTAATGATCATGACGTTTATTAACGTGTCGAATAATCGCGCACTTGCATCGCGAATCACGATACTAAATTCTTATCGTTGATTTTTGCACGTCTGCAAGTATGAGAAACGCATGAGGAGAGCGTATTAACTACGAGAATCAATTAACACACTTGGTATAATTATGCAGTTCATTACGTTTCATAAATCCTACTGCTTGCCCCATTCAAAGAAGAATATCAAAACAAAACTTTAAAAATAAATTGAAGAGAGACAAAACAAAAGAAAAATTCAAAGTGCAAAGAGATAAGAAACTATAATCCCGTGCAGAAATTTTGATGGGATTCTGATGAGGTCCTAGCCAGTTTTCCCGAGTGTTAGTGTGGTCCTGATCTGGAAAACTGGAAAATACCCCATCAAGATTAGAAAACTATTCGAGATTCATTATTTGCAATATTTGATTACCTAACTAGTTAATTTTCTATATGAACAAAAATCCTGTTATAAAAAAGTGGTAATAATTTTATTGAAACAAATGGTTGTAAGGGATGTTTTGAAGAATTTCAAAATAATTCACGGGAGTTTCAAGATTCTAGAGTAATTTAATTTTTTTTAAGTATTTCGACGGATTTTAAGAAATTTTATAATATTTCAAAGATATCAAGATTTCCAAAAGGATTTAAATAGATTTCAACTAATGTTCAAACATTTTTTATTTTCAAGATATCTTAAAAGATTTTAAGTGATTTAAAGAGTTTTTATGGAATTTCAAACAAAAATAAAAAATAGTTTCAGGATTTTCAACTATTTAAAAATATTTGTACATATTCTAAGGGATTTTTAAACATATTAAAAAATTTCAAAGAACTTTCAAGAAATTGCAGTTATCAAAATATGTGAAAGGATTTACATTAAATGGGGCTAAATGGGACAATTTCTGAAGGGGAATTTCTAAAAATGAACACTTGCGCAGTTCAGGAAGAAAGTTGTCGCATTTAACACACGAGAGGTCTAATTACAGAAAAAACGAAGGATAAAGTTCACATCAATTTCAGGTGAAAGACTCGCTGCAACCAAAATTAACCTTGTCGCATAAACTTTACACAAAACAAAGACAATTCGCGTTTTTGAACTGTCTCGGAATAATTTTTCACTTACTTACCGAGTCCTATGAAATCTCATTAAATCTCTTTAAATTTCGTAAAATCACGTGATATTATTCCTTAAAATTATTCAAAATATCGTTAAATCCTTTAGAATTTTTTAAATTTCATAAAATCCTTTTATATTCTTGAATATTGTTCCAAAAATGAAACCTCATTAAATTCTTTTAAATTCTTGAAATCTATTATAAGTTCCTAAATTATACAAAAAAAAACACATGAATAATTTCCTTTTTTCGTAAAATATCACTTGATATTCCAATGAAAATACAAAATAGCCTAAAATCTCTAAAAAGGTCGTAAAGTACTTAAAATCCCATGAAATCTGGTTAAATATTTTTATATTCCTAAAAATCCAATAAAATTTCTTAAATTACTTAGCATCCCAAAAAATATTGTCAAATTTCTTTAAATTATTTAAAGTCCCACTAAATCTCCTTAAATTCCTTTAAAATTCCTTAATATTGTTCAAAATCCTATAAAATTTTTTAATATCCCATGAAAGTTCCTAAATATACCTAAAATTCTTCAAAATATCGTTAAATCCTTTAAAATTATACTTAAAATCCCTTAAAGTCGATATTTTAAGAAATTGTAAGGAATATCTTGAAATCCTAAAAAATGACTTCTCAACAATTACAACTTCTATCAACTTTATTTCATGCTTGAATTTTTGTCAAAATAAGATTTCATTCGTCCGCGACAAGTCTAATTATTTTAAAAATAACAATTAAATAAGTATAATAATAATAATAATAATAATAAGTAACAGGTAAACTTAAACCGGGGAAAATTTTATCTGCAACAAAATTGAACTCTACTTTTTTCTGTGAAAATGCAAGAAATTGAGAAACAAAAGTCGCTTTTCTCAAATTATAAATTGAAGCTCTATCCTAAAGGAGAAAACAATTTATTAATCCAACAGCAATGCTCTTTTCACTTGAAACTTGCGTCTTGAGGCACGTATTCGCGTCGAATGCATGTGGAGAACAATATGAGTGGAGAGCATATAAAATGAAAGCGCCTGTATAGTGCGTCTCGACAACATTGTTTTGTCGCGAACAGGTCGGTGGTCACGAACGCGTCGTTTCTCTCTATGTTAAATCTCATGTCTTTGTCGCTCGTTTAATGCACGATTTGGCATAAACATTGGCACGAACAGCGAGCTACACTGTAATCCTTCTCTATACCGCGACTACACCGACCTTTTAAGGAATCTTTTTCTTTTGCGCTTTTTACTTTTCTGCCACCACCATCGTCGTCTTGGGTAGTTGATTATTTTTCTTGTTAGCGATGAAAAGAAGTTAGGAGGGTTTTGTATGTAAGGCGATATCATGGCAATTGGCCAATTTCTTTGTTCTATTTCATCAATAGAGTGTGTGTGGGTTCCATTCGTAATTTCTATTTCTGATGCTAATTTCCATTTCAAAATTTAAATCTCCATTATAATTAAAATTTTATTGTTCTATATTTATTTGTCCATTCTCAACGAAATTCTTGTGTTTCCTATATGTGTTTATAATGTGGGAATGGACCACTTGTCTACTCGAAGGGAATCGAAGATCGAAGAGCCTTTCGGTGGGTGACGAGTGTAATTAAACTGAATGTGGTACTTTCAAAGATATCGAGGGCAAATTAAGGGGCAATTTGTTGCGCATTGGGGAGTCTTCCCTTTTCGAATTAAAGATATATAAGCACTTTCAGAAATCTGACTCAATGAAAATTAGTGACATTTATCAACTTAATTGAAAAATTCAACGAAAAGGGTACGAATAATGATGCATAAAGAAATAAATAAATAAAGAAATCTTTTCTAGAGTTCTAATATTTTATCCTAAAAGTTGACCGCCTTTTACCGACAATTTAGCACTAGTAACACCAACTTTAAAAAATGCACGAGAAGCACAGAATGATCTCTAATCGATGCAAATCATCCTATCCGCAGAAAATTTACGATCTTACTCGCGTTGATGCCCCTGAGCTAACACTTCAGGATCAAAGTTCCGTAGTTTTTGCCTTATTGCGGAGCGAGGAAATCACAAGAACGCGGAAGCCGCATTGCTCCGGTAGCTAATTGGAAGTGAGTGTTTTGTACTGATATACGCGTAATTCTCGAGCCTTCCATATATTTCTTATACGCCTCAATATTACAGTAAAGCATAATAGAAAGATGTTGTTCAAATCTTCAATACAAGACTTGAGGTATAAGATTCACCCGTATAAAATGGGTATAAGAATATATAAGAATATGAAAAACGTAATGAGAGGGGCCGAACGAGAGATTCTTAAGATATTCTTCGAGATCTCATTGAGAGTGGTGTCATGTCGGGCATTCTTTGCGGGATACGGAACAAATTCATGCAGATGCGGTCCACATAATCTCGACTCTCATTCCTAGTGAGATGGGTAATAAAAGACACGACGTATTACGGATTCAACTGGCGATCCTCGCGCGGCCTGTCCCATTATGAGGGACTAATAAGATACGAGGGGACTTAAATCACCGCGGTGACACAAAAGCCAGTGCCAGGTGAATGCCGCGAGTGTTGAGTCGAAGATTTCAATTTGTCTTGATTACTGCGACGTGAATATTAAAACTTTGCCTTATGAGAGGTAGAGAGAAAAAGGGAGAGCTATAAAGGATTCGAGAAAGGAAGAAAAGTGAGGTGCGACGAAACCAAACGTGAAACGAGGAACATGAAATGTACAGGTATTCCTGCCTATGAATATTCAGGAATAGACCTCAACACCTCAACGAGGTGTAGATATAGCAAGCTGATCGGCTATCAACGACTTGTAATGGGGAGTGGATGTACGCGCCCCGGGAGCTTATCTTCACTTCTGAAACTCGATAACGATTATGCAAGTTTCATGTAATCTGTGTGCAATCTACACAGAAAAAACTAGAGTGTTAAATGCAACAAAATGCGATCATACGGAATTATTGTTCAAAAAGAAACAAGTTTCAGAGAAGCAATTTTCCATTCGACGGTTATAATAATGGATATAGTAACAAACATATTCAATGAATAAACCCAAATTTCATAAAGATTGTATGGCAATTTGAAATGATACAATCCTATTCTAAAAGGATCATGACATCGATTAGTAACGTAACGCTTTTTCCTTATTGGTCAAGCGGCGTATATCGAAAGTCATCGCTCGAGGCGCGTATAATTAATAATTAGCCGTGTAATTGTTTATTTGTGAATAGCCGTATGTTAAGGATTGGGAAATTATATGTTAATCGTTGGGAAGTTACATGAAAAGTTTCTGGGTAATTTATGATTTTTTTTTATTATTTCCCAAAAAAAAAGATGTTTTTTAACATTAATTCACAGATTTTAAGTTGGATGAGAGTTTAAAAATTAATTTTTATGGTCAATTTAATATAATAATGAATATTTTGAGAAAGTTTATGTGTAAACAACACAAAAAGTATTGAAATTTTCAATTAAGGGAATGTATAATGTTTTTAATTATTAAAAAAATATATAAACAGGCATAACATAATTTTTTTTAATTATAAAATGTGTTTAATTTAAGATTATAATCATTTGAAGTAATATAAATCAATATTTATATTTTATTTAAAAAATATTGTATCGATTTTATCAAATTGAAAACTTTTTCTAAATATCAACGAAATAATTTTCAATAAAATTCGACAATCAATTAAACGTTCGGAATTTCGGTGATCATTTGAATTTGGCATCGTTTATCATCATTCTATCACGTGTTTAAAAAGCATTTTTATAGTAATATTTAAAATAAACAGTTAACTAATTTTATTACGACCAATAATAAATTAATTTCAATCATTAATTAATTGGTTGAGTTTTTAAAAGTCATACCACGTTATTGTTATTCCTCTAAAACTGAATTTTTTTCTTTTAGACAGAAGATTATTATATTCTTCGAAAACTTTACTACTTTTACAGTTACGTATGAATGTTTAATCAAGGTTTCGCCTTATTCTAAACAAAATCACGAATTTACAGTTTTATATAGCAATATTTAAAACATTAACATCGATATAAGGAAATATTTTTTATAAAAATATATTATTTTTTGAAAATTGGTTAAGTTTTTCAAATTCCTATCATATAACTGTTATCATAAGTTATAACATTTAAAAAGAAAGGATCTTGTGCTCGTATTATAACCCACAGACGCACGAATTAAAAAAGCACAGAAAAATGATTGAAACTGATTTGTGTAATTACGCTCAAGTGTGATGAATAACAAGACTCAAGACGTAACGTAGAAACGAGTGAATGGGTGATATTTACTTTTTACCAACACGAAGGGAAAAATGTCGAAGAGAGGGTTTAAGGGCTGAGGCTGCAAAGCATCGCATCGGTGGGGCTGATACTTCGTACGTCGTAAACCGTTAAGTACCTGAGAGCAAGTAGGAATGAAGCAACATGCACATATATACACAGGGAAAAGGGAAAATAGGGTCGTGGGACGGAAGCGGATGTAGCGGCCATAACTTCGCGGACCTATGCCCGGGTCGTGATCAACGCCGAGAATCGTATTCCTCGGTTGGTTTTCTTTATTACGCCTCTCGAACCTCTACCTCTTGGTTCACCGGTACCTAATACCTATCTAGCCTAAGAGGTCGCCTCCAGCATATCGCCATTGATTGAGCGATCGTTAAACAGACGAGTCACTTTTCTCCTTCTATGGATACGACTTATCTACATTTACCTCGAGATCTTTACCTCTCATATCTCCCACAATCTGCATTTTCTGTGCCCTTTTCTCACCAAAACTACCATCTTTTAAATTAACAATAATAAGTAGGTATTATATAGTTGATGCAACAGTTTGACGGGATTACAAAGACACATCACATATATTCATCATATATTTCATGGAATATAATTATGATTGAAGATAATTAAATTTTAAACACTTAAGAAGTCGATCTTGAGGATCAGAACTGAGAGATATTATAGGAATTAGTATGTATATGATAAACAAATACTTATCAGGAATGATCGTGAAGGATATAGATTTTGCCGGTAGCGACAGTAAGTCGAATCGATGGAACGAGAAAATGAGACGCGTTCTGATTGGTAGCCCCTAGTCCTGAATCATTTTTCACCGTCTACCGTATTAATTACCATCGCGATCGTTCGATCTCTCGCACAGAACGGTCATTAAGCGATCGATTAAATGTGGAGGGGAAAGGTTGTAAACTCTTGCCTCTTAATGGCTTCTTCGACTCGTTAATTTCACTACATATACCGGTAACGTTCATTATACTTGATCGTATTAAAAATATTTGGATTATGCGTCACCTTTTAACGACCCATCATTATATTTCCGCATTCCAATCTAATGCCTCCATTTCTCTAAGATAACTCATCGTATTGTATGTAAATTAAAATAAGATAATGACCCTGCCTCGATTAGTACAGGAACTGTCTATGTTATAAATACAGACTCCCTTTACCGACATTTAACGACATTTGAGAACTTAAAAAGGTTTCTGTACGTGCTAATTGCAGCAGATAGATTAGCAAAAATCAACGTCGCTAATAGGAATTTATAGTTAGAATGCCCCCTACATTGATATGTCTTCTCATCCTACCCTTCACTGAAGAATAATTTCAAATGTACTTTCTCTACACAAATGTCTCTGACATTTCGTGCAACTATTTAAAATTACTTTAATTCGATTCCTAGCGATCTAGGGTTTCTAACAGTAATACTGCTCGATGAAAAATAATTCTAGTGACTCTACGGATGTATCATAAACTTTATTTGAAGCCAACCTTAATTATTTACATCACGAAACACTTGTACCTCAAAATTCACTTTCTGAAAAGAACGCAGGTGAATGTTTCGAATATCTTCGGGCGACAAATATTTCAGAAACAACTTCTTTTCTGTACTCTAAGCATGCAGATTGCGATCAAGTGTCTGTCTCTGTTATCTTTCACTTTCATTTTTAATCATATAGAAGAAGAAAGTTACAAATGTCTTATTCAAGTTTTTGCATTTCCTGAAGCGGAATAAATCTAAATGAATGTTATGAGAAACATCAGAAACAGAAGCTGAATGCATTTCTTGCTAAAAGCATTGCAAACGTATAAGTATAATTCTTATTTTCAACGAAATTAGAGGTAACCGCTATACTATAATTTGTATCGCTTTGAAATGTAAAAGAAGAGTCAATATTTTGCAAACTTGTGGAGGCTTGGAGGTCTTGAAAATAATGACAAATCGATGAAATTTGGACTCACCTGTAACAGAAAAATAAATTTAAATTAGACAATTAAATCAAGATTTACTTTTAATTAAGATAATTATACCATGCACATTATTTTAATCTTATACACAACTTGATACCTAAGCCAGAATCTGTCAAAGTATTAAAATATCTTTAAGGTTGAGTTCATGACCGAAATTTCAATTCCTGAAATCGTAAACTTCTTGTCGGTAATTACAAGGCACGGCGCCTTTATGTTCGAGCAAACAATTGTTGAAGTCGAAATTTAATACGATTTTAGCGGTCTCGTCGAAATGATTATTTTCCGCCTTCCTTTCAAGTCGACAGTAGAGGGTCTGAACTAAATTCTAGACGTATATCATTGCATTACTGGTCGCGCTTAACTTTGTAAGTTTCTTCGCTCCGTTTGCATTGCTACTATGTAATATCTGAGATGCTGGGCTAAGTCAAAACAGCAGAAGCAAATGGGTCGCCCGAGAAATTAAGTGGTTAAAAGCCCGACTAGCTCCTGCCTTC
>JAUESI010000034.1:2743583-2768771 GCA_032275145.1 Synergus laeviventris
ATTAAAAAATTAACCCTTTTATATGCAAATTGCCAAGAGTGCAAAAGTTTAATTGATATTTTAATAGCCAGCGAATTTGAGAATTTAGATGAGGAAAGATGCGAATTCACGTACACAATGCACAGATCATTTTCATTGATGCACTTTTGCGAGCATCCTTATCTTCCTCTCGATCGTAACGACTGGTGCACTTTATTGTCGATTGCATTACAAATAAGGACGTCCTGAATTAGGTTCTCGCATTCATCCATTTATTATGCCGACGTTATCTTTCTCTTCTACCATTCGAAGGAACGAAAATTAATTTCGCCTGCTAATAAACTTCCTCTCGGTGTAAATTGTACATCAATTCAGAAGCAACTACTGTTCCGAACTAAAAAAAAGACGCGGTTTTTAATTCCTTAATCACCTATTGTATTCCATCAGTCAATGAAAAACTAACTCTATGTTAATTTCTATGATAACATTTTTTTATGGCTGAATTGGAACTACCAAAGGCAAACTTTCATGTTCTTGAGGAAAAAAGCCCGCCTTATTATGTAGATCATATCACAATACTGAATTTCCCTATTTTCCAAATTAGTACGATAGTTATCATCCATTTCTTAAGACAATATAAACAATCTGCTTTTATTACAACTGAACAAGTATATCTGCCTTTCGAAGCGTTTCGCCATATCGACGTCGAATCCGCGCTGAAAAGAACAATGGCCAATCTGGTGATCTTTACAGCTTGGCGAAGAAAAAAGTGATCTCGCTAAATTACAAAGAACCACCCACCCACGTGAGAACCTATCCAACCACAAATACACCAACATCCCACCACATCCTTTCACAAATCCACACCAACCTCGACGCTGAAGGACTGACTTGTATTCCGGCTTTTAGGTTCACCACCGAGTATTTGCATAATGATAATGCATTTGCATAATCACAATGATAGCCCGACGGTGATTCGACTACTTACACTGAAAGTCGGTAGTGTGGATCGGCAAGGGTTTATAGGCTCGCATATACACATCGTGCAGGTCCATAAACCCTGGACTTACACACTCACGAAAGTGTAACTCGTTCATGCTAACATTGTAGAGGATTCCAGTAAAACAACTGACCAACCCAAATCCAAAAAGTGTCCTCAAAGATGTCTATTTCTCCAATTTCAGAAACCAAGCACAGCAAACGATTAGATCCGCGAATGATAAAGAAGATTTGAAGGGAATGGAAGCTTTCCAAATGGTCGTTTGTCTCCTACAAGTGGTTTTTTCTTCAAAAGAGAAGGTGTCAATATCTTTTCTGTATCCTCTCTGTACGAGCAAGACTCTCTCGAGGAAGTTTGTGTACATATACCATACAGTGAATATATCGAGCCCGGTGTAAAGGGTCGCTGTACACATGTATATGGGAACGAAATAGCCAGCAATTTGCAGGTTTACGAGTTATTTCACAATGGCTGCAAAGTATAGTTCTACAATATTACTGCCATGGTAGTTGGGCCCAGCACGAAGAGCGCAGCTCGCTTGCTTGTGTTAGTACATTACTTTGTTGGTACAGTGAAGAGATACGCCAAGTTGGCTTGGTTTCGCGCAAAACACTTTTATATTCGGGGTTGTCTGCCTTCTGGCCAGCCCAAGGCAGTCCCGGGACCCCAGTACCCTATTTCAAGACAATAACCAACTGACTATAAACCTGTCGGAGGTACTTTTATCCTCGACTTACCTTCATTTCAACGTCTAGACTACTGCGATTTGAATCTCGGACATATGCTAATGTACGCATGCCAATCGAATCGATTGATTCACCCAGAACCTCCATTTTTAAAATCAAACATGGTTCGAACCTTGTCTCTTTAATCATATCAGTGGACTTTAATTTAAATTTAATTCAGCTCAGTACTTCTCACTGATTCAAATTTAGAGGGTATAATCCTTATGGTGAAAGTCAAAGATGTCTTGAACTTCTATGATAAAATATGAAGACAAATTAATTTTATAACGAATTATCTCTAATGACCCTGTTGAAGATTCGCTCAAAGCCAGAAGGAAACCTATAAACTAGAATACCGTTGTAAATTTCTAAACTGTTAATTTCAGGGTAGTTAAGTTCAATTTGTTCACGAAAAAAATGTTAAGTAACCAATTTACTAGGATTTTCAGATTTCCGTAAGATCTTTTTTCATAAAACTCTTTTCCACTTTGCTCTCAGAATAACTCATCCCACGGATAATTTTGAACTAGAGCGACATTTAAACCTTTCGGAAAGTTGGCTTGGTTTGCTTCCCTAATTTTTGCGCTAATCGACCAAGATTATTTATTGCCGACTAGGTTAAATCCTCAATCGTGCGAACAAGATTAAGCAGAAAGAGGGAGAGATAGCAAAAAAGGAAACAAGAAGGGTTTAAGGGAGAAGAGAAAACTTATATACCACCAAGGAGAAAGATTAAAGATCCTGCAAATACGCCCCCACGGAATGATGGATGCGATCCGAGACGCGAGTACCCCTCTCTTGAGTAGGTGGAGCTTTCCATTTTCATTCCTCTCCTTGTTTCTCTCGTCTTAACATTAGCATCTTTTGCGTACCGCGAGTACACGCGTCAAACGACCCTCTTCTAGATCGACGCATATGGAGCGCTTGTTCTGAACACCATAATCGATTATCATGGTTTCTAGAGAGAAAACATTCCTGCGAAATTGGTTGGTATAGACCCAATAAAACTAAATTGCCCATTTCGTCTTCATCTTTTAAAACCCAAGAATTGAAACATGACTTAGTCACAAACCGATAAAAACTTAAGATAAGAGATCATCTAAAATATAAACTTGAACAACTCTATATGTAATTTGAAGTCAAAGAGCTATTTAAAAAACAGAAAATATAATTGAAGCAAGTTCAAAAGACATCAAGTAGAATAGTAAATGAGACTGGAAGCTAATAGACAGGAGTTGAAGAATGGAACAATTCCGCGTGCAATTTATCTTGAGTGGTACATTTTTATCTCAAAGCTGCGCGCGAAATTCAGGTTGTTCATTAATGATACCTAACCTTCGGTTTGCGACACGAAGCTTGTGGTTTTAATGTCGGTGTGGCGGTACTCGCAAACAATTTAAATGGTAATCCAATACCACACCCTCTTCGCAAAAACCAAAAAACGTCCTGCGGTCAGTTCATCGGACCAGTGGCCGAATGCGCAATGCGCTTGTGCAGACTGATGAAGGCAAAAAGCGTTAACAAGGCTGCGATGGCTGCCGTGTATCCCTATGGCAGATTCTATATGACTTTTACCCTATCTCTCTTCTTTCGCACCACCCTCAGTTCACCATCAGACATTAAGAAGGTCGGCCCGTGCGCGGTAATTATCTCGCGTCGGTATAAAAATAATAATTAGCTTCGCAGTTGTTGCATTAATTAAACTCCGACACACATTCGGTCCTAATTATAAAGCTTTTATAGCAACGGTTCCGAGGGCCACAACCTCACGCCCACGACACGTTCTTCATTCTATCAATCCTGAGGGCAGATATCCAGCAATATTCTTCAACTTTGCCGAGAAATTATCTCGTTTGTTATAACTTTGCTTATGCACCAAATGACATATCTAATGAATTGATCAAAAGCTATTCACCTAACAGGTTGAGGTGATAAATAATGTCAAAGCGTGTTGCATTGGATGTCAAGAGGATAAGAAGAAATGTCAGCCGTGGGCATTTGGTAAATGTGAGAGTAAGTTACTTGCCTGACGCACCTGTTTGAACTGCTCCTCAAAACTCCAGCTGGTCTGTTGTTGATGTGAGTTTCCTTGTGCATTACTTTGCGAATGGTTGCTACTCTCACGTTCGCGGGTCTCGATGCCATTTCTGGCGCTACCCTGTGACGATTCGCTAGAGTGTGAACTTGCGGAAGACGTCAGAGCATTGTTGATTCCTCCACCACCCCCATCGCCGGTTCCACCACCCCCTGGTTGTGACTGGCTATTTTGACTATGATGTTGTGGTGGTAAATACGCTGACGGTTGTGGAAACGTGAATGGAAGGTTGAAATTTCCGCTTCCAATTGCCGCTTGCAAAGCCTCCAAATTGTTTTTGTTGCTCAGAGCCTCCATGTCGTTCTGAAAAGAAAAAAAAAGAGTTGGTTATTAAATCATCCAGGTGGTCTTCCTGTAGATGAAACATTAATAAGGCTCCTAAATGAAAAACGAAGATCAGTCTTATAAGTATAAATTTTCGCAGCAAGCAGAGGAAAATAAATTAACGTTTCACTAGGTAAAACAATCGTACCTGACACAGCGGCATTTAAATCTCACAGCAATGTCTGCTGACCCCGAAAACTGTCGACCTATACGGTTGCAACTCTTTCTCTTTAATAGTCGTCATTAAAAATACTCTTTACGTTCCTCTTGTTAACCCTAAACGTTCAGCGAGTCAAAATAATCATCGCTAAAATTTCTCGCAAGATCGCACAACGTGAAATAAACATATGCGCGTCATTCTTGTACTATAACATTACAAACTCGATGACAGTCGAAAAATTCTATCGATTAGGCTCTCTGTTTCTTGCGAAAATGATTTACTGCTGTCGCACACAGGTGTGCAAATTTCTTCGTGGTTAACGTTGGAACTCGAGGCTAGATTTAGGGGCTTCGTTACGATGCAAGAAACGGGGAGAAAGCCCCTTGAAAATATCTATTGCTCAGTTAAGAATCTTTACGATGACTCAAATCTATCAGCGTGCTCGTTATACTTTGAATGAATGGAAATTTAGAAGCGAAACTCTCTGAGCAAGTTTCGTCACTTAGTTTTAAATTCATTTCATACTGTCATTATGATTATTTCATTTTAATCATTAAACTTAAATTAAACTTAAATCTCTCTTGAATTTTTCTTATTCTTTCAAATTATTTGAAGTATCTTGAAACTCCCAATTATGCCTAAATATTATTTTGGTACTAATATTACATTATTTTAGACTCAATTGTAAATTCCTTAGATAATAAATATAAACAAATTGTATGGAAAAATTATTTACCTCTATTTTTAACTTGGCCAGAAAGTTTGGATGATGTGAACTCATGAGACTGTTCAAATGCGATATTGGAATCGGCGCGCTAACTGGAACAGAATTATTTTCCGGTGATGTATGGTTGTTGGCTTGTAGGGGTTGTTGTGGAAGTTCTTCTCCGCTTTCTTCATCTTGAAGGTCCGGATCTGACAAGTCTGGTTCTTCTTCTTGGTGCGACTAAAAAATAAAAAAATATATATAGATTAGACAAAAAGATCCGCATAATAAAAAGATGTTTAGGATAAATGAAGAAAAAATGCTCTAAAAGACTTAAAAAAAGCTCTAATAAAAAGCATAATTATTTATATTTCAGGCCTAAAACACTCAATGTGG
Source organism: Synergus laeviventris (assembly GCA_032275145.1). Lineage (NCBI taxonomy): Eukaryota > Metazoa > Arthropoda > Insecta > Hymenoptera > Cynipidae > Synergus > Synergus laeviventris. The sequence continues at coordinate 2,748,969 of JAUESI010000034.1, forward strand.
AAGCAGCAGGTATATTTTGACTATTAAGCTAGCAAGTGGACAGGTGACGGCCATTTTAGAAAATGTATAGGTCGCTCGATAGGCGATATCAACATAGAATATAATTGTGTGGAAAGAGGGCACATATCAAGGCATTAAACATTAATTAGGAAAATGGCGACTGGCTTATAACTCGAGATAGCCGTTATCAAAATGCATTATTATTATGCTACGGATGTCATAAGTATTTTATGGCTCTGCACATCGTTTTATGTAGACGGACATAAAAAGCCAGAGTAACCTTGTTTAGCGGAAATACGTTATTCGTCGTGTAAAGTTTCATAATGCAATATATATTATTAACAAAGTATATTGCAATTATCTTGTTTTTGCAAATAGACTGACAAAGAAAAACAGTTTACCTTGCAATCGCACAAGTCTCCATTTCTCATGTTACAGCTACAAATTAACCTCGCGTAAAAATTCTGCGATAAAGTTTTCTACTGTATTTTTCTTTAATGGACGTATTTTAGATTATCAATAAAGTGAGACTTATTTGTAAAAATATATTTTATTTTTTTAAAGAGAACATTGCAAAGTTTCACGGAATTCAGAAGAGGAGTAATAGTAAAATTATTAATGTAGAGTTTAAAGTTGTAAAAATGAAAGTTATATTCTCACGCTCCTGCAATAATTGAGCTATCTAAGGTTGGTCGATATGGAAGTTCCTGTGGTATAGCGCAGAAATTACATCGTGAGACTGTTCGCTCACCTACCGATAACGCAGTTAATGTGTCCTGTCATCAACGGCCATCTTTCTTTTTTTAAATCATACTTTTTATGCTTTGCCCGCATATTTATCGTCATTTATCGTCATTTATCGCCCATTAATATACCAGTAATCAAGCATTTCCGCTCAAGTCCCTTAAATATACTATAATTCCGAACACTGAGAACTACATATTTTAAAATAAATTTTACTTTCAATTGTATCAAACAATTAATCGTTTTGTTGTACGTTCCATTTAAGGTTCTCCGCATATGTATAGACGATAAGCTCTTTAAAAAAAAGAAAAAAAAAAAAAAAAATGAGCGACGTAATCATCTAACGAACCTCAAACTCGACATAATCTTTTCAAATAACGTGTGAAATTCCTTCACTAGTGTGATGTATTCCAAGAGGTTTAAGGAACAAGCGATAGCTACCGAATGATAAAGTACGAGACGTGGGAAAAAAAATGAATAGCTCTAAATTTAACCGATTCTTGAGGGTGGTCCACGCTCCAAGCAACTTCTATCATTCGTAAAGCTTAAGCGAATCAAAGTCACGTTTTGTTATCCTCTATTAACTCACAACAAAATAAAATCTGAGTAGGTATATAATGTAGAATATTTCAAGACTCAAAAGTTGCAATCTAAATTTTGCCATTATTCAATTTTATAATTAAAATTTTTGTATAATACTGAAATATGCATTCTTATTTGTGTCAAACAAAAGTTCGCTACGCCACTGACTGGAAATGTGTGATTTCTTTTTTTTCTTTGAAGATCGGACCACTCCCTCTTGTTTGTACAGGGTGACAATTTAACCTGCGTTTCTAATGACAGGTCATGGAGAAGATGACAATTTTATGTCCTTTGTTCTTATTTTATACAAATTATACGACGAAAATTAGGTACTTGTGAACAAGGCAAATAATTAGCAATATGTAAAAGAGTTGCAGATTATTAGAGAGATGCGAACCATCTCAAAGATTATAATCTATATTCAAGTATCTGCTTTTAAAAGTAATATTTGAAAATAAAATAAAAGTTATTTCTCGATAAGGGTGGTTAAGTCTAAATGATGATTTTCTCGAGCTCTCAGGGAGGTTCGAACCGCGCCCACTTGTTTGCGCAGGGTGACACTCTTACCTGTTCGTGCCAACAATAATTCAGGGCGTACCGACGAACCCATGTTTTTCCCTATTGATTTAATCAGCACATATCCACAACCAACATTCACCGAGATAGACACGAATGACTCGACGTTGTTTTCTATTTGTCATCCGTAAAATGATCACGTCGCATCGAAGCTCTATAAATATATAGAAATAAATTACAGAGGACTCTTCCTTCCCTATCTGAATATAAAGAAAGGGACTATCCACCTGTCAACTCTGTATGTTCTTTCCTCTCCTTCTATTTGGCTCTCTTCAACTCAATCCAGACACCTACATTCGTCTGACACCCTTCAGAACAATAGTTAGTCCGGATGCTGCCACCCGTCATTTGCCCATAATTATTGAAATGAAGGAAGACGCCAGGATTCTCCAAAGAGATCTTCAGTTTTGCTACATAGCTTGCACAAACTTAATGCAAATAAACAATGCAGTAAGTCAAACAATTTCAAAAGGATTTGGTTTCATTTGGTAAACTCTTAAATCTCTTTTTAATCACTTGTCTCATGTCTTGTAAAGATAATTACTCTGAAAACTCATTATGTTGAATGATTTCATCATCAGTAAATTTGCAGTGAATATATGCCAATTTTAAGTATTTACAAAGTTCAACACTTAATCGCTGCACTATATTAACACGTTTCCTGCGAGTTACTCAGGGATTGTTAAAATCGGTAGCCACCCGAAGACAGGTTTTCATGAAGACGTTTTACCAAGATTTTATACACAAAAGAGAAACGACAATGGCTAACCTTACTAGAGTCTAACGTGTAGCCTAGCAGAGCTTGTTCTAGACTCAACTGATGGAGATGGAATCAGTATGCACGAAGAAGATTTATAACCAAGTCTATTCGATTGTTTTTATGGTTTATGGTTTATAGTTTCCTCGGCAATAGCGGTGTCCACAAGCAACTCTACTATCCATTTCACCATATGAACGTCTCAGCTTTGTTCTGCCTGTAAATCATCGCCTAAATGCTCGAGGCTCAAGCAAACGTCTCTAAATCTTCTAATTATCTCAAGGAGGTCATATTATGATCGAATATCCACCAACCACGCTAACTTCTGTCAAGATATCGTCTAATCACTATTTGCAGCGATAGAAGCGAAAAAAATTAACGATTCAAAACAAGGACACGTTCGCATTCGTGGAAGGTGTTTAGAAAGGCATTTATGTATCCATATTCTAGGTTTATGCCTACATTGTTGCAATCCCAAACGTAATTCAATCATTGACATCGATATTAGAGTCTATAATAAGAAAAGCCAGTCTGCGAAAGTGACTTTAATCACTGCTAAATTGAGAGAAAAGTTTCCCATGAGTGTGAAATATTAGTGATAAATTCAAATCGGTATCTGGAGACGGATTTTAGAAATCGAGTGTCTTAAAGTAGATTTGAATGTGTATGGACAAATTGCATATTATTCATATGCACAGCAATTATCATTTACAGAGTATCGTAAAGACTCCGTTCAATATTAGTATGATTTGCATGTTGCATAAGGTTTTCAATTATACAATAGACATTGTAATATGGATTTAAGGAATTTTTAAATTGCTTCATGATAATTGCAATTTACAAAGCTTCCTAGGATTTTTCAACTCATGTGTAGCAATTCAGATTTTTATATGCTTTTATGATCTTTTTTAAGATTGTGTAAGCTAACTAAGAGAAGAATTTATAGACACGAGTTCAAAGTCTTCATTAATCATTGAAAGGTGGAAGCAGGTGAAAATCGAGAAAAGTGTATGGTATACTTTTAAACACAATAGTTCCTACGCCTATGGATTTTCAAGCATGGGGTTTGCGGCTCGTGGGTGTCTGTATGACAAACTACCAGGGGCCCCATAGAGCACAGAAGGGGGTCCCAAAACGACAAGAATACTATAATGCCAGAGGTATTATACGGCTGATTAATTCAAATCGATGTATATTACCCCCTGATATACAGCAAAAGGAGCGCAAAATCCTTTTGTGTTCCTACATCGGATTTACAAAACTGATAAAAAGAAACGAATTTTGATTTAATCTCAAAACTGTCAATTTTAAAACATTTCTCATCTGCGATACGCCTAAAATATAATATTTTTAGAAGGAACCCAAATCTTTTATTCACGAGACTTGAAGATTTGAAATGTTGGTTCTTTAAAAATAATTTTATGATATGCAAATCTATAATATTTCACACTAGAAAGCATGTTTCTAGGTCATTGCTAATTGTAAAGAAAACTAAAATACAATAATTTCGGGATAAAATAAAAATCTGGATTTCGAAAACGAGTAAACGAAGACAAAGTTATCTTCTAAATACCGCTTTCAAGTATTTTTAAACGGCGAACAAGCGAGACTCCATTTAAGACACGCTTATCGATTATGCGTTTACATGCACGTATGTGTATGCATCGATTGTCATGTATGCTAATACCTGTAATCCAAGGAAACCTCAAGCTTCGACTTTAAACTGACATTTATATTTCCCGATAACGTTGAAAAGGAAATGAAATTTGCAAATGTACGTAAAGATTTTTGCCAATAAGCAACTTTAAGTGCGCAATAAATGCTTTTCGCTAAAACCGCAGTCGATTTAGGAGGTAAATCACCTAGTTTTAGCAAAAAATATTTATTATTGCGAATGTAAAGTAGCGTCACGTTAGTGCCCGTCCCTTCCAAATGGATTGTCTGATTCCTAGAATCGAACGTGTTATAAATTCAGCAATGATACACGTAGCCTGAGGTGTGACTATGATAGAGTGCTATAAAAGTAAATTACACGAGGGTGAACTACCGTAAAAATCCTAGTAAATCAGTTGCGTGATGTATACACGTGTTCCATTCTACTTTAACAAACTGATGATGCTCAACCGATGTCAACGTGTTCCCGATGACACGAGGTTACCAGCAGTGAGACCGTGAAATTTACGTCCAATTTATTTGAAATCTCCGAGTGTTATAACTCTGGTTTTCCGCGCGAGAGCGAGTTTGAATAAGTTACGGTCTGATGTGATGAAGAAGATGAAGAGAGTACAGAGGCAGGGGAGATCTCAAATTAAAAAAATATGAATGTTTGCCCACCGGTGTCAAGTCGAGTTCCACAGCTCAGTCTTTTCCCCCTTTTTCCTTCTCTTTTCCAATCACTCCTTCTCGTTCTCTCATCCTCTCTCCTCGAATGTAGTATGACGTTCATAAATAGATACCATGTTATGTAGTGGTAGTGCTACCAGCCTGTTTATTTACTTCTTCAGCAAGACTCGTGATGGAGGGTCATGACGACTCATCAAACCGCCAAATTTTAAAACAATTGTTATTTCAAAGGTCATAATTTTCATTTATCCGAATGTTCATTTGACATATTTTTCTCTTCCGAATAATCACCTAAACTAAAATTTATTTAATCAAAACACCTTCTGTCATAATCCCCATGTCACCGAAATTGGATGTAACAGAAATCTCATTCTTCCTAAAATAACGTCCGACAATCAAAATGTCGGACACAATTTTAAGAATAATATCAATATCGCCCGTAGCCATCAGGGTTGCGAACCTAATTTACCTTAGGTAATTTACGCAGTTTTTTACATGTAAATTACGTACGTAATTTACGTGCCTAATTATTTACATGTAATTTACGTTTTCAAAATGACAACTGCGCTCATTTCATATAGAAAGTAAACATACCCTAATTCTTTAATACGCCGACAAGTCGACAACACTGTTTGCTTGATAAATGATAGCTTTTTAAATTATTAATCAATTAACAAAGAATCAACAATATTAACATACCTATAAGCCAGAAGAAGATCGTAGCTAGTCAAACTTCAGTTCTTCCCAAGGGTTTTTTTGTCCCTTTGCACTTCCAACATTTAATTTAGTCATTTTTTTAATTTTATAAAAAATAATTCATTTCATCTGCAGTCCGGGAAAAGTGAGGTTATAATATGCTATTTTCTCCCACCCCCCTTTAGAGGCCACCATTTTGTTACGTTAATTACATTTTACGTACAATACGTAAATTGCGTATTATACGTATAAAACTTCGAGTTACGCTGCCCTGGTAGCCAACAGGTCCAGGGACTCTCGTGGGGGAGGAATTAAGTTCCATTTTTGAAGCCGGTTATTTCACAAAATTGTGACTTTCAGTAGTAGCGTATGTATCGAGTAGTATAGGATTTTAATGTTTTCCAACCTCAAAGTCTCAACGAACCGAATCGTGAAGTCTGGTTAATATGTAATATGCGCAATATTTAAATAAAATAAATGCAAAAATGCCGTATGCTTGTAGCGTTCTAAAGTGCAAAACAAATAGTGCAAAATATAAAGGCAAGAGATCAACTTTTAAAGTGCCGAGTGATCTTGTTTTTCGGAGAGAATGGGAATCGTGTGTCCCCGGCGTAAATTCTTTAGCATCAATATGTGTTTATTATTTTCATTAATTTAAACATGCATCCATATTTCAATTATTGATTACATTCGTTCTCTGAAACTTCACGATTCGGTTTGTTAGGACTTTGAGGTTAGAAAACGTGTTTACTTTTTCAAATCCTATACTACTCGACACATACGCCAACCGAAAGTGGCAACTTTTTCTAATAACTGGCAGCTTCAAAACGGGAGTCCCCAGGTACGACCGCGTGGTTAGTACCAAACGTAAAAAAATACTATTGGAGCCAAGACTTGGCTCGATAAACATTATTCGGACTCTGCACCAGGGAAGTCAACCGTTGAGAAGTGGTTTGCTAAATTTAAACTAGGCGAAATGAACGTCCACAAAATAATTTTAAATGATCGTGCGAAACAATCGATCAAAAGCAACAACGTCTTGATGATTCGGAGCAATGTTTAGCCATATTCAACCAAAATAAAGACGAATTTTTCAGACGATATGTGACAATGGATGAAACATGGCTCCATCACTACACTCCAGAGTCCATTAATCGACAGCCAGTCGAATGGACTGGTAAGGTTATGGCATCAGTATTCTGGGATGCGCATGGTATAATATTCATCGATTACCTCGAAAAGGGCCAGACCTTCAACAGCGATTATTACATAGACAATGCACCGTGTCATAAATCAATGCAAACGATGGCAAAATTGCATGCATTAGACTACGAATTGCTTCCCCATCCACCGTATTCTCCAGATCTGGTCCCGAGTGACTTTTTCCTCTTTCCAGACCTCAAAAGAATGCTCGCTGGAAAAAAAGTCAGCACTAATGAAGAGATAATCGCCAAAACTGAGGCCTACTTTGAGGCTAAAGTATCGCCTTCGAAGGTAACTATATATTTAATAATAAAATCGAATTTTACCAAAAAAATGTGTTTTACTATGTTAGCCTACGAACTTTTCAGCCGAACTGTTTTCACCGGACTTATTCGGTCAAATGATTTTCAGTAAAATAAATATTACGGACAATAAAATTTGAGAATGGAAATAGCAGTTTGGGATGTTTAATTTCGCTAAGACCAACTTGGAGGTAATTAATTTTGAGAGTGCACAATGGAGAGCATGATGAAGGTTGTGGATTTTGGAAGGTAGATAAAGCAGTCTCGGAGGGTAAAGCGATTCTAATCAAAAAGAGGAATTAACAAGCTCAACCTGCAATTTGTAGACAGTAGACACCAACCGCGAAGGGTATAATATATGTTTCATGAAATCTGGGTAGCTAAAGAGATCGTATCAAGATGGTGATACGGCAGCACGAAATAATTTTCTAAAACTGTGTGACGGACGGACAGCTGGCCGTCATTAAAACCCCATTAGCAAGGGGCTCCCCCTCAGATGCGTAAGACAGTCCCAAGTTCTAACAATATCTTCCACCACCCACGCTATTAATGTTACGCTATGCCACAGGCGTACTTGGATCCTGGACACTGCGTTAAAATCAACATTCTGCGAATTATTATTATTATCTGAAGTGTTCTAACCGACGGCGAATCCAAGAGAAGATCGATTATGAATCAACAATTGGCAAGAGTCTGTGATAGTCAATCTAAAATTAATTCTCGATATCCTCATTTTCTCGAAATCTTCAAAATGGAGGAATTTGCAATTAACATTTTTCTTCTACGAATGATTGATTGACAGGTATTTGATCTTTAAAGATGATTTGTGTTGGAGGATTTAGTTTTGAAATTGGCAGAAATAGAGTTGGAGGAGTTTTGTAGCCACTTGTTCTATTTATTGCTACGATTAAATCATCAGTCAACATTGCTTGGGGTAAATTTATGATCTATGCGGATGTCGGTCAAGTTCGAAATAGCCGGGTGGTCAGCTGACGACTAACGAGATCCATCATGACGCCTTTCTTTCTTCAGCTTCAGCTCTCATTTGTCTTGAGAGATCTTAAATTGCAGATAATTGTACCCTCTTTCAAAACATCATTGCATCTTGTTACGGTGATCAAGTTTTTTTACGCAAAATGATTTTTAGGCCTATTAATTATTATATGAGGTCGCTGATCTTAAACCTCTGCAAAGTTTCTTAAAAAGATGTTGGAAGCAAGTTATAGTTTCAAGAGACAGGTCGACAGAGACCGGGGTGCCGGACAAGTCCGAGCTTTATTAACTTTCTGGGGCTATTTGTCTGCTGTTAAGCCGGGAGTACGCCCTCGCCCAATAAAATCCTAAAAAGAGGACAAGAGAACGGCGAGGATAAGAGGGGCAAACAACAAGACAAGAGTAGAAATGAAACCAGCCACCGTTTCGCGGACTATGGTAGACGGAAATAACGCGTCTACTCTTTCCCATGCGGACATGGTGGGCGATGGTTATGCCGGTGGTGGTTTGGCTTTGTAGCGGCAGATCAAACTCGGCGGGTCATTAATTAAATCTGGCGGAGCAGCCACCGTTCATCTCTCTCTTTTCCTCTTTTCCTCTTTTTCTCCTTTCCTCTCCCTTTCTTTCTCCAACTTTCCCTCCACCTCCTCGCCTCTTGATTTACTTTACATAAATATACACGGTTATAAATAAAGTGCACCCTCTTTTCCTCGAACTTGATCTTCCTGCGTCCCCCCATTTTTATCTGATTCTTCGCATTCTTACAAACTATTTCTTTTATCCGTCGTGGTCTCCATTCACTGATTTTCTCGCTTATGTGGGGTGACTGAGCGTTTACTAAGTGCAATTGCATTCTCGAGACGAAAGCAGATAAACTGTTCAACCATTGATCGAATTCTGGTTCTAAAATTAATCCTTTCGTAAAACATTTTAAGAAATGCGAAGGCGAGTCGTTTGTTCTTTATAAAACAGCATCAGTCTGCGAGTTTTGTTTTTCTTATTTTAAAAGAGTGGCTCGTGTCCCTTGTCTCGACGTTTAATCGAACACTCGACAGTGACAGAAGATACGTGTGTGCAAAGAAAAAAATCGGTGCGTTATATTTCTCCTGGAAATGCCCCATGCCGAGTCTCAAATCTTGCATAAGAGTGGATTTATAAAAATAAGTCGCATCCAGGACGATCTCCTTCGAATCTGGCAGACACGTGAGGCATCGTTAACAGCTGGCGGTCGCTCTCCTCGTATCTATCCAACATACTGATTTCGTTCAGATTCGTCTTGGGGATGTAGTATAGAATTCCATTTACCATAGTGACGAATTTTCAAACGATATTTTTAAAAACCTTGCTCTCACATCTTCTGATATTTTTCACATTATCGCGTATAAGAAAATACTTCGCAAGCTCTTATAAAATCTTCTAAACTTTATTTTACACGATTGGAAAGGCAAGAAATATATCATTTCGATCGAATCAATTTGATTAAACGGTTACTGGAGATTTGAGCATGAATCGATAATGTAGATTCCAGTGCGAAGAGATCATAATGAATTTATATCTGCCAAGATGACGACTCTTCAATATAAATCAGTAACAGTTAAATATGGGTTCGGTAGTGGTCGATATCCAAGCAATCTCTGGATCTAAATCGACTGACCGGGCTAAACGATTTCAATTCCAAGTTCAAACCGGTTGATGTCCGGACAATCTAGATTTATTTTATGTGACTGCAAGGGTTGGTACATCGGTCCTGGCGTTGAGAATCGCCATGTCTACTTGGGAACACTGCAGGGGGCCGTTCAGAACTCGTGTTGGTACTCAGGTGATTTCTTTTTTATTTTTCCTTACGTTATTATTATTACGCGTCGATAAACCTTGATTCGCTCTCGGGTCATCTTCATGTCGAAATTCCAACCCGGTTCATCGTTGAAGACGGCACAAGAGAAATTTATCGTTGCAACAGCAAAATGCAGTTTACTGTGAAAGCAAAAATATTTTTGATACCAAAAATGTAGAGCGAGATAGTCGTAAATAACTAAACTTTGTTATCAAATTATGGGAGAGGTTTAATGCTTCTGGTTCAGCCTGGTTCAGCTATCCGCTTAGTTTTCGGTTCAATCTGATGTTCATTAATGAAAGAAGAAAAGGCAAGTTCAGGTTGAGCATGATCAAAATCATCGTCCGGTGAGCATTAAGAGGGATTATTGGAGGTAACAAGAAGAGAAAAAAGGTAGGTTAAAGCGTAATTTTATGGCCCATTAACCTACCCCGTTGGACCGTTCGCGACATGGAAAACCTGCAACAACCCATGGATTAGCTAATACCCAGTAGCAGCCACCTTGTTTCAAAGCCGCTCATCGCACAATCTGCTTCTTAGCGGCTTACCCCCTACCAAGCGACTGCTCTGCAATGCATAAAAAGACTGTTTTAATGCCCTTAAAAATGTTGTGGTTAAACTCACCGGACATAAATAGCCGTAAACAGCTGATTACTCAAAAACGAGCATTCTTATCTTTATGAGTATTTCGTCCTTTGAATGAAAATTATATACAAGAATTATGCATTCACAAGGTAATGTTTGCGGTCTTTTTAAACCGATTTTTACTAGCAAAATCTTTACTATCGCTTTTATGGTTACCGTTAGAAAACTTTATCGTCTTTTCTATTATTTATGATATATTCACGTTTAGTTTAGAGAGGTAAATTGAAAGGAAAATTTGATATTGCTATCATCAAATGGAGGTTGGACGTTAGATTAAATAATTCGTTAAACACCAGCTCTAACAGCTTTTCTGTCACTTTTCTGTCACTTTTCTGTCACTGACTTTAACAGAGCACACCTGGAACACTATAATTATGCTAATTATTGTTGGGAAAGTGTCATTATGCAATTTTTAAGTTGGAGTTTCGCTTAGTTTAAAGGAGGCGATAAGCGATAAAGAATATCTGTATATTATGAATGACACTTGTTTAAATATATAGAAAATTATGAAATTATTTACAAGTTGATTCCAATAGAGTATAGAAAAGTTTGAAATAGAGGAAAGATGATTCACCGAAAGATAGCGGAGGTTTTAGAAAAAATAATCTAACCAAGCCAGCGAAATGTTAGAGAAGAGATTTCATCGAGTTTCTAGATTTTCTTATCTATTATTGTTTGTTTTGTCGATGAGGTTCTGTCTGAAATACTTGATTATCCTCGGAATGTCCATTAGAAGAATCTGTAGGTAAGCTCTATCATTATCGCTTGGATCAGGGATCCTGGACTATTAGGGAGAAAAGCCTCTAAAGAGGAAAGAAAGATGCATCAAAACACAGTAGATTTTATTATCTTGGAATGTGCTTCCTGCATTTAAAAAGCTTGTTTGACTTCTAGTTGATTACAATGTTAGGGGCATAAATCTCTAATAATAAAAATGTAACAGAACACAATGAAGATGTTACCAACAAAGCGTTTCAATAAATATTCTATATTTGCGTCACTTATTTCTACGTATTGCAATTTTACTGCCATCGAAAAAACTGATAGATCGTGATTAATGCTTTATATATACGGTGGGATAAGATATAGATGTAAATATGTAACCGCTATTTTTTAATAATAAGTTTCTTTCAATGTATACAATATATTCGTGTGCAAATCGCGACACACACCTTTCACCTGAGATTTACGAGTCTACGTCAACGATACGGCAAAGCGTTGACACGTTCCGGCAGGCGAGACACGATTCAATCGTTAAATTAAAATAAGAATTGGCTCAGTGCTCGGCTAAAATTTTCCTACGCTCCTCGACATGTCTATAAAAAAATGAACAAAGTGATTGGATTTTTAGTTGCCTATTTATATGATTATAAATAGGATGTTTAGAAAAAGAAGTTCGGGAATTCAGGAGTTTTTTTTGCATCCTTAATTCTGCTTTTCAGTGCATAAAAGATTATGCCCCGGATTTTGCAAATTCCGATTGTTTTTCTACGATCTATAATCCGATTGCCAGGAGTTATAGATAGATGTGTTAAATCCTTGAGCAAGCAATTCGTGATGAAGGATCGACCTTTGGGATCGACTGCGGAGGCGGAAAAGCTTAGGATTGGAAAACTGATGGCCGTTCAAAACGGGAAACATCTGTCGACCACATGATAGATTTTCTCTCTCTTACTCATTCTGTTTCTCATTTAACTATCCTTAGATATGCAGAGGCTGATTTTTCATACGACGAACGCCGACTTCTCAGAAATGACAATCGACGGGAATTTCGATCTTCGACCTCTCTAGAGAATCCTTCTAATGGGGATTTTCATTGCAAGATGTTTCCTTATGGTTAATGATTTAACAGAACATGAAGTAAATTTTCTACTCTGCGTATTTTAGTTGAGAATTTTATATTTCGAGCCTATCACTCAGTTTATTTGAGATTTAAATTCTATTAGAAGAGAAAATTTTATACGTAGAACCTTTTTAACGTGAAATCTTTTCAATATCTTGGAATAACATTCACAGAATTTACATTTTACTTTTTATTTTACTTATTATTCTTGTGATTTGTTCTTATTATTGGCAGTGAAAAATAAAGAGGAATTTTCTACCGAAAGATTGATCTGTTCCGGTTCTCAAACACGATAAACGATTTGAGTCGTAGCCAAAATAAAGATTTACAATCAATTCCTTAGTGAAAGGAGAATCAGTGTTAATCCATGTCTGGAACAGAGAAATAAAAAAGCGAGGCAATAAAATTAATACCGAAATTAAAGAAAAAAAGAAGTTATAATTACTTATTTTGATTTAGTTTCAAGTTTTTTTTAGAAGAAACTCCTTATTCATTTTTTTTGCAATTTAATTATGAATCCGAATATATTGAGTAATGAGTAGTAGACTAAAGAGACATCAAGAAGATGTCTTGTCGTTTCCAACATGAGCTTAAGGCGGATCAAAGCTATTCCGTTCCTCTTCGGAACGCTTCATCAACGAAGACGTCTTCTTCAAACATTTGCTTTGATGAGATTTTCGAGGGGATCGTAGCTTTGACTCGAGAGAGCCAGCTGCAAGTTAAGGAAGGGGAATCAAACTAGAAACAACCTTGACCTAGACAACTGGTGTTATTTGCTCATATTTTCAAATTTAAGTATTTAATTCCAGTTCCTTAATTTATTCTAAAGCTTTCAAATTGAAGTTCTGTGATTATTTACATCTAATTTTATAATTTTACACCTAAAACAAAAACTCTCCTGATTATTAATCATTCCCTCAATTATTCTATAAAGATACGAATTACTTTGACCTTAAAATGTGGTAAAACTTCAAAGTTGGAAGTCGCGTGCCTATAGGTGTCTGTGCCTCATGCGTCTGCACGGATGTTGCCACTTGCCAGTTAGTATAAGTAAGGATACCTGCATGCCGATACGAGTGAAACCTTAAACTTAAACGCCTTTTTACAGACTTTCAAATCTGAATCCAACGACAATCCTTGCCTTGAAAACTCGTGATTTATTAAAACAAAAATTGTCAAGCGCTTCAACTGTTTTCAATTATTTGCACGAGACCATTAAATTTGTAGAACGTCTGAAGAGAGTAAACCTGGAAAGTTGTAAGTCGGCAAAAAGAATTCAGTGATTGGAAAAGAGTCTGTCAGAAGTCACACACAGTAATTCCAGGGTCTCGCGTAAAGGTTAACAAATTACACAACGGTGCAGATAGTTACAATGTAAGGCACAAAGGGCAGCAATTTAGTCATAAAGATGTCGCGGTTTCGACGAGCTATTGGCACGTCTTTTCCGTTACCGGAAACACAAGTGGTTTCGGCTTCTCGACACCGGCTTCACTGACCAATTTCCTGTACAGGTGGTCTCCACCTCTCTTCTCTCTTTTTATTCGGTTTTTAAAATATACATCAATCATTCAACATATTGTGCAATGTGCATACTGTATACATAATACATATATAATACATTTATACATATATTTTATGTTTATCATTAAATTTGCGACACAACAACATCCGGAAGACCACATTGCATGCGAATCACAACATCTGACCACAATAAAGCATTGCGAATGGGAAATTGGTGAATGGGCTACGATTTCAATTGTTATAGCAGAGGGATTTAGAGCATTCAACTGCGTCTTGCAATATGAGAAACAAATTCAGTTAAAGATTAGGGAAATTGATACTTTGTCAAATGAGAGGTACGGGTTTTTATTGTTTTGACCGTAAACATAGTTAGTAATATAAAATTGTACTGTTTGTATAAATGTATAGTAACGTTAGCTGTTCCCAATGATTAATGTTTACTGCTCAGTGAGGCATAAAACGGATCCTAAGAACGCTTGGAAGAACTATACCGCTCGATGACTGGCCGGAAGTTCATTGGAAGCTGACGACCTCGAAAGGGTGCGTTACTACTGGTGCAATGTAACGTATCGACGTTGAAAGAAGAGCGATGTGCTTTCAAAAATAGAGAAAAGTCGCGTGGGATGTCTGTCTTCTATTCACTTATATAGACGCTCAGAGCTTAAGAGTGTATGCTGGATGCCAGAAATGTTGAAAAAGTATCTTTATATAAAAAGATAGCAATATCTCTCTCTCTCAATCATACTTAACTCCTATATTACTTCTATAAGGTTTTCTGCCTTGAAGTTTGCAGGAGTAATTTAAGAACGATTCAAAGTTAAAGGCTCCACTCAAGATTTGTTTTTTGCTTTATGAACCAGAAACACTTTTCTCGACAAGACGTCGCGTGCCCACGCAATCGCAGCGTTGAAATCCTAGCCCAACATAAGTGCCGCACAAAACTCTCATAGAAGTAAAAGAACGCCGGCGAATTATTAAAATCGGGGAACGAGCGAACGTGTCATTAGACCTCGTAATAATTTGAATGATTTCGACGTGGGTGCCCAAACTCATTATGGCGGAGAAGGGCTAGGTTTTGGTTGTATAATTGTATAAAGCAGTTCTCAATTCTCTATATATAGCCTTGCTCGCAAGAAAAAAGTAGATTCATAAAATGTCAGTGATAATTAATATCTTCAGACATGAAAATCTTCAATACGGAGAAACCGGAATTCTTCTTCTGTTACTCTCATAGAAAACGTTTATCTTTTTTTTCATATGTTAATTATATAAACCCAACGAAAGGGTTCGTGGCTTCTCTGATGTAATGACAACTTCTTTCATCTCAGCTAAACAAATGAATATATGTTTTCGCTAAAATTTTGAAACTCGACCAAAATCTCTAAGTGCTTTTAATATTACTAAGATGGAGAAGGAGGTGAGTATTATAAAAAGGGGAGAACATAGCGTGATCCAAGGACGACTGAACCGAGGCGAAGACGCGATCGCGTGTTTTTCGCTGGAGAACAGAAGCCGACAGTGGCTCGGGATCGCTCCCTGAATGAATTACAATTTGTCGGATTCACGGTAGATGCTGCTGCTGCATAATGTCGACCGTCCAGTCCAATTTACGCCCCCACGTGATTGTCCATTTAACAATAATTTAATAATTTGATAATTTAATGATAAATCAAGGGCAGCCTAACCAAGAAATAGCATCACGCGCTCCAAGCATATATTCGCGGAAGGACGAATTTACAAAGAGAACAAAAAGTAATTTCTTTTTGCAATCGTGTCTGCCAAAATCTATAGCAGGTATATCTGCTCTAATTTCCCCTTTCTCCAGAAAAGGGAATCATCCAGAAAGATTTGAAATCAATTCTTACCTCGCTTCCTTCGCCTCTCTCCCATAAAGTATATATCATTGGTCAGTTAATTCACTTACCTAAAAGAGAAAAGAAAGCATTAATTAATATTTTTCATAGATTTCATCACTGATTAATCAACTGATTACAAGCTAAGGGTAAAAAACAAACATTTGAAAAAATGCAATTTCATCAATTTCTTAAAAAGGAGTTTTTTAACACAGTTAACATCCCTTGGACAGATTGCTGGAGGGCACTTGTGTCGTTTTCTCCGTCTGTTTCCCTTTCTTCCTTGATTTCCTTTATTTTTCTCCCTCGCGACCGACACCGACAACGATTGTATTATCCCGGTAGTTAATGCTATTTCGCGAGTTGAGTTTGACGAGTTTACGATGTGATTCTACGAGGGTACAGACGGACGGACGGACGGATATGGACGGATGGCTCGCATCGCAAGGCCTCAAGGCCGTTGATTTATGCCCGACGTTACCTTTGCCAATGGATTTACATCCTGATATTTATTATTCGAAATATTATCGTGCGCGTTTATTGCGTTAGTCGAAATGCCTCTCTTGCGCGTTCTTCTTTACTCTCCCTCCCTTTCACCCTCTTTACATACCCTCATCAGCGAGGGCCGTCACGCCTTCCAACTTGAAAACGCAAAACTTCAAGGCCTTGGGGATCGAATCTTGTGCGTGGGTACTCGTATATTGCAGACGACATTAATGGCAATTTGGAAATAAAGTTTAGCGCGAAATCTAAGTGCACAAATAAAATACACAAATAAAGTGCACAAATAAAGTCCCTTTAATATAACGACATTTATTTTTAACCCAAGGAAACATACTCTTGATTTTTGGAAATCATGTAGATTAATTTGCGATGGTTAGAACTCGGACTGGAAACCTCTTTCTTTAATAAGATAAAACGCCCTGTTTTTGATCACGAGAGGCGATCTTTCGATGGAGTATTCGACGATAGATTACATGTTTTGATCGTAATTAATCTAATTATCGTCCACTTTATATAACCTCACGAAATAAAAGGAGGATAATCGAGGGGCAACCTGTATAAGCGTTCACGCAATGTGTTGATATGATTCGTGGAATAAATTTATACGAGGTTGTACGACGTCCTGTGAGTTGGCATCCTGTCCAAAAGCGTCAAGTCTCTTGCTCTTACAAGGTTACAATAATAAGAAAAGAGTTGACAGGCCTTACTCGAGACAGCTTCACAACATATTTAGCTTGATCAAAAGCCACGTCCGAAAAAATGCAACATTATAAATTTTAATAGAAAGCCCTCGGCATTTTCAGCTGTAAGCATATAATTTCCAAGAAGGTGCTGGTCGTTAATGCATCGCGTGGAATAACAATTCAAGTTTTATATCTTAAAATAAAGTCAGATCATCATTGTTTGTTAATATTATAATTTCTTTCGAGGGAGACTGCGGTGTCGTTGCACCGTGTTGCAAATTGTAAGTACCGTTCTTCTGGATATCCATTGGCGTTTGTTTGCTCGTGTAGATAGAATTGAACCACGTGTGGCATGCTGGAAAGTGTGAACGAGTGTGAGCATTCACGTGAAGGCAAGGGAGGCCGGTGCAAGGTAACGCCGCGCCGTTCCGCTGTAAATTAGCGTTGAACAGCTCTTCTAGGTGGTCCTCGTGCCAAAGCCAGCGAGCGAGTTTATATATTTTATAATAAGTGCACTTACTCAAACCCACTGAACTGAGCTATTCAACCCTACATTTCTAACTGAAATGAAGTACCTAACAAAGTTGCACTTGGCTCCATACCAACAAAAGTCATTTGCTAATAAATTTATTTTCTCATGCACAATATACGTGCAAAACAAAAGCTAGCAGAAAAGCATGTCGATCTCTGTTATAAGACACTAAATCCAGAAGTATTATACTTTTGATCAACAACTAATAACTGATATAAAGAACCAATTCTAGAACATTAAACAACTTTGAACACAAACCTGGACATAAATAACTCTAAAATAAGTTCCTCTTCAGTAAATACACGAAAGTGTTAGTGTATAGTATAGTCTTCTAGATAAGTAGACAAGTGACGACACTTCTCCGAAAATATTGAGGAAGAAGCGTAGTATACGAGTTTCGGTTTGAGTATACTATATTAGCTATTTACTACGAGTTTTTGGATAACGAAAGAAACCACGTGTGCAGAATTATGAATGACACATCATCAAAGATGAACTTAAAGACGATGTACTGCCGGACCATTATACTAAAGATATTTTTGAGTATATGACGTGTTCCATTATATTTGGATAGTAACATTTTCAAGCTGCTTTTGTAAAATACGAGGTAAAAAATAGAAAAGGACCGGAGGTCATTCTGAACGTGGCTTAATTCATTCGCTTAGCAGTTTTGGATTATATTTCTAACCTGGACGTGGGGTTCGCTCGGGCGGTCATCGAGTGGATCGAATTTTCAATTAAAGTTTGACGTCCACCTTGACACAATGGGCCTTCATTACGACGCTTTCATTTTATTACTCGAGGACCAACGCCTTTTTTAACATACAACTTCTCCAAACTCTCATGCTCCAAATTCAGATGAAACGTTACTCTTTAAGAAACACATACTTATGCAAATACTAAAAACATCAATTTAATGTAATCTTGAATCAAGTCGCTAACTTTATTTCTCCCTAATCTACCCGGTTCTCTCCAGAAAAAAAGAAAGTTCGAAGGTGAAGAAATTAAGCGTCGCATGCAATTCCCTCACAACCATATCATTAAATAATTTTGATATAAGGACTGAAAATACTTCGCCCTTGCACGCGACTTCCGAAACCCCAAGAATATACGTATTATATACGTTATACATATAATATGCAAATATTCAATGTATTTTTAAGGCACGTATAAACATATAAAGTGAACAATTCCACTGTTTTATATTATAATATATAGTAAATGAATCAGTTTAACTGATTATATCCATAAACTCATAAAGGCATATGCTTTAAAATCTGTACAGAATGATGTCATTCAATTTCAGAATTCTTTCCAGTTTTTCATAGACTTTCTGTTGAAGATATGTGTCTATGTAGAAACTTACGGACACTTTTCGTTTTTTATAGTAGACATTAGTGTCTCACTTACTTATAGTGATGACGTGCTCGAGGCGCGTAATATAACGGTGAGGACTTCACGAAACGCGTTTCTCTGACTTCTGAACCCTTCCACGCCCCATGGGAAACGACACGCACCGCCATATACCCCATCCCTCCACGTGGTTCCGCTCGTGTGTGACAGCCTCGCGTTCGCAGTCGCGCCGTTCTCTTTGAAAAGCCCGCCGTGCTTGACTGGCGAAACAGATCGCGCTAAACACCGCGAACAAGACTCGCCATGCTTTATTTCCTTCATTAGCTCATTAACGACAATCAAATATTGGCCACACATCAATTCGAAACATAATGGTTGAATAATAATGCGGTTGAATAACAATGGTTGGAGTTTTCCAAAAATGGAAGAGACCTTCTCTATAAAATATCGGGGCGCCGCGCCGGTGAGAAGTGAAACGCTTTATCTACGGTTTGGTCTAGACTAGACGAGCTATAGTCGCAGTCTCTGACCAGCAGTCATGCTAACAGAACCTATAAACCTATAGATTGTCTGATAGGTTCTTGCTCAGTCCCTAAATTATAGGCCGTCTAAATTAGACGGTCTTGACAATGCTGGATTAAACGATCACGCGACATAAGACTGGCACGAAATTTTTCCACACGGGGTACTGACAGGGGTTGTCCACGCAAAAAACTCAAAGGTGGACAGTGTAATCGAGAAAGAAACGAGATACCGTCAAGAAATGAGGGGCTTCTCGCCACAGACTTAAGGTCCCTTCGGCGAGGTTGGTGTCAGCACGCGACCTCGTCATCGTATGC
>JAUESI010000034.1:2796312-2834046 GCA_032275145.1 Synergus laeviventris
ATCTCGAGCCGCTTCAGAAGATAGCAGCCTCCCGCCCTCTTTAGTATCTTCTGCTCGGCTCGTCCTCCACCTTCCCTATATTGTGATCTTCCTCTTCTGTTCTCGGCCACAGTCTATATATGTTTTCCTTTATAGGCTGCACTTCTAGATTCTAGAATGTTGAAGAACCTCCCAACAAACTTCCTTAACCCTTCGCTTTTATCCGATCATTCTCATCACTGTTCGGATGTTTGATAAATCAGCTTTTCTTCTGGGAATCAATAATGTACCTTTCTCGCATTTTCCACGGCTTTTCAGCTAGATTCTTGCAAATGACTCATTTGACGCCAAACTCCACGTGAATTTCCACAGAAATTAAAGAAGAGCTGTAAAAGTATTTACTATATATGACAGTCGCAGTTATATTTGACTAATTATTTTACTAATTCAGATTTAGAGAGTGCTGGAACTTCAAGTGAATTTATACAAAAATTAAAGAAACCACGTGGAATATCTTGCCAACTTGCACTTAAATTATGGAAACCAGGTGGAACTTAACACGTGAATTTCCACGGAAATTAAGGAACTATGTGGAATTTCACATAAAACCACTTCTTATATATAGATGCCTTACATCTCAAAACTCAAAACTGACATCGATTTTTGCGTTATATAACTCTTATATACGGTTTACTATAGATATATATTTAAAAATTAAAATTACGTTAAACGTGAAACTGCACGTATTTGATACATATCCACATGCTTCGAAGTCATTGACGTTTAAAACGTTAAACGTGTCATGCTATACAAGACTTAAGGAATAAAAACATAGGAAAATATGTGAAAGTTATGATTATGTCTCCCTGTGATAAGTTTTTATCTATTTGACCATATAAAGACTGAAAACCAATCAAATACTCATGTTTCCGTGCTTTGTTTATACTAGTGATCTGTGCATATATATGCATGAGTAGGTCACCATGCATATATATTATATATACATACATATAATATGAATATTGCATACATATATATATCTGTGAAAGCTTCTCTATACACTTACGCACAAATCTGCATTCGCTACAACCACGACACATATACAAGTTTGTCAAGATAGCGTTATAGCTTTTCTTATATACAGTACAAATTACAGATAATTGCAGTTTATACTGCTGGAGGCTTCACCCGCGAGCAGAGCGTCAGCGTGTGAAACCGTAAATTTTATGATTTGAAAATTCGGCGCTGATGTTTATACATTATATTATATATATTGATTTTATATACTCTTATTATTATACTTTCTATGGCATCTGTGCGGTTGCTCGAATATATTTGTTACGATGAAGACGCAGAGAGGCTGAATATGTTCAATATATATTATGCTTTTCCCTTTTATATATAGATATTGTCAATCATTATACTATAAATAGGGAGTTTTAACGATTTCTCTCTTTATAGAGTATAGAAATATATTATATTTCCAGGAAAGTCACTTTTATCCTCAATTGAACGGTTACACGATTTTATAGGCGAAGCCGACGAAATAAAACCTTTTTTCGACCCGTAGAGTTTATAGGCGTTGACCTTCTCGACCCGCGTTTGTCGCTAAGAGCTTTACGATCGAGAAATATCATGAAAATTAGATTATTTCGTTGACGACCTTGCTTCGATCATAAACTAAAGGAGTAAAATGCTTTAATACATTATATATGATGACCATGAAAGCTGAGATTTAAAGAAACTTCTATATATAATTGTTCATGCGTTGAAGTTTTTCAAGGAAAATTCATTTTGCAGTTAATATTTCATCGAGCTAATGCAGGTTTCAGAGTGTGTGTCTAAATATGTGTTCCTATATACTTTCTCTATATATAGCAAACACTCAATGTCAATATAAAGCATTCGACAGCATCAAAATTGATTTAAACTCAATTTTATTTTTCCTAGTAAATGATTCAATGAAATATCCCTGAAAGTCACTATAGCGATTCTTGAAGATGATTACTCGATATAGTATATATTACGCATGTCAAAAGTCACAGAAACTCGTAATAATAATTACGAGCGAGAGCGGACGGGCTTTCCAAAGGAAGGATGTTTGATGTGCCGCACCTAATACCGCGCCTCGAAAGGTTCTCTTATATTTCTTGGCACCTTCGATTGACAATTCTCATGCTCACCGCGACGATGTTTGCCTGTCAGTACGAATATTTTCTGTATAGGATATTAAATACTTCTACTTGGTGTTCTATAAAATTTGAATTCCAAAGAATCTGATCTAGCCCTCTTCAAATTAAAAATGAACCTCGAACTTATACATATATATATATGTATGGTAAATAATATATTTTGCAAAATAAAAAAGAAAGTAATTGCACTGAAAGAAATATAACGATATAGAAAACTGACCTCATTTTGCGTATTTATATTCCCTTTAGTATATTTTACATTGAAAATGATCCTATTATACGAAGATTGTATCATCAACGATCAAGAACAATTTTCTGATGGTCAGTAATTTCTGAACATCCTATATAGTATATATATAGTCAACTATTACGAACACCTCTCTTTTATAGCCCGTTTCAGCGCTTGTATTACCTGCGCCATTTTGTCGGCGATGATTAAATATTGATATAGGTACACGATACACCGGAACCTGTCTTAGATGAGTGAATCGGAATTCACGTGTCCAGATTTCCCGGATTTCTTTTTCTCGTATACTTGCTAGTTTCAACATATAATATGGCTTTATATACCAAATATCACACTAAATCAGCGATCATTAACTTTTATTACCACTAATCTTATGTAATTTACAGTTTGTGATTTGAAGATATAATATATATAGTAATTTTTATGTTGCGATTTGATCGATATACGTTTTTAAATCTGTTTTGCCCTTTTTTCGTATATTAATATATTATTTAAAGTTTTCCTATATTTATATACGATTTGGTTTTGCTTTTGTATTAACGATTTGGTTGAAGAAAGTTTGTAATTTTTCTATAACATATTGAGTTTTTTGTCATTCATCCCCAAACGATTGAACCAACGGTTTCTGCACTAATTTGTCCTTCAGTCGTGCGTGCATCCATTATTGTGTAAATTGTGTAAAGAGGGAACAATGGGGATGCGGTGCTAGGGTTCGACATGTCCCCATGTACTGTAAACCGCGTAAAAACCACCCCATCGTTAGCGCGCCGAATCAACCGGAAATTCCAGCTTTCGTCGCTTCCTCATTCATCGGGTGAGATAAAACTCTCGGACGAATTGCGCGTATATAATGAACCGAACGTGAAATAATGCGCAACCATTGTCACTTCAGGGCCCGACCGATTGTCATGAAAATATATTTGTTTACTATCGACCAACACTCTTTTACGTAATTAGAGATTACGCAAATGATTGCTCCAGGTGGGGTCCACTAATTCGCTCTATTTTAATTTTCAAGTGTCCCCTTATTCTATTTTTATAGGAATGCCGTGTGCTCGGAATAGCCAATATATATATGTATAATATTACGTGATTTATTAAAATTTATGTGATTTTTCTAAGAGAATACACGCGGCGCGCTTGGAGTTTTCATAATAAGTTTTTTTTTTAAATGAAACAAAATAAAAAAACTTTATCGCAGGAAATGAGGAAATGTTTTGCAAAAATTAATTTAGAAAGTAGCAGAGCGAAGATAACATAAAGTGTTTGAAATTAAAAAATTATGTTACCTCAATTGTACCTATACATAAATATATATAGTAACCACAATTTACTTGCTTATACATAGCAATCATTAACGTTGATACTTTATATCTTATCTTTTTTAAGGTGACTTAACTTTTCTGACATAAGACAAATGTATGTGATTATGCGTAAAGCCTTATTTAGCCACTACAAAATGCAAAAAATATTCCCCAACATTTGAATAAAAACCTTATCGAATAAGGCCATGGTAAAAAGATCATTGACCCAAGCTGTATAATAAAAAACTTATACAAATTATTGTATACTTTGAAAATCGTGTATGAAAATTTTTTGTAATTTTAAAAAATGATTCTAAAGATTTTAGATTTTAATTGATCTTTAGCTACAATTTTCAGGAGTTTTTATTCATTTTTTCAAAGATTTAACGGATTTTGAAAAATGTGAAGTAAATTCAAAGATTTTAAGGGATTCAGAAGATTTTTGGTGATTTGAAAGGTGATTTTGAATTGAATTTAATTCAATAATTTACTAAATTTAATCTTTGAAAGTAAAGAGAAACAATAAAACTTTAAGCCGGAAAATTCATAATATGGAAAAATTAATAAGAAATGTACTGTTTTAAAATTTGTTTGTAAGCTTGGATAATAAGAGCTAGAACTTGTAATTCCAAAAAAAAAACCTGAAATTTCTTTTCAGTCTTTTTACAATTTTTTTGAATCCCCATAAATTTTTAGAAATGCCCTAAACGCTTTATAATAATTGCATATATTGAAATCTTTTTAATTCCCATGATATTTATTGAAACTCCTTGAAATCCTTAGAATTTTTAAAAAAAACCCTTAAAATATTTTGAAAATTGATACTCTTTGCATTCCTAAAAAAACCTGAAATGTCTTTTCAATTGCTCCTAATTCCTTATTATCTTTTTGACACTGAAATCCCGCAAAATTATTTTTATATTCACGTTTCTCTCTGTCGACACAATTAAAAAAAAGGTTTCTTGGACTTTCTTAGTGTGTGTTTGTATAGAGGGAGGGGGAATACCATACAAGAAGCGTGTAAAACATTTTTGGCCATGTTAATAAGTATGGTAATAAGTAAGTAATTAAAAGCAAAAGAATAAAATATTGATACGACCAGAGCGATAAGCGAGTTTATGCTTCGAAAGGAGGAGGAGATGGAGATAGAAAAGTCGAGAGAGACGAAGAGAGATTACCCTAAAATTAGACACCATTGAGTAGTAGATCGCTTTGGGGATCATTAATTATCCCGTGGTTGTACGAGAGCAACATACGAGGAAGGAAAAGTAGTAGACAGGGAAGGCAAAAGCGAGATAGATGAAAGTAGATGGAGGATGATGCTAAAAGAGCAAAAGAGACAGTAAATGTCGTCTTCATGGACCAAAATTGCTGTTGAAGATTAATGATCTCTTCCTGCATTACAGATATTTACACCTGTGTTCGTACTCACTAACTAATGTTATAATATAATAGTTTCACTTAACACTGGAAAGAACACAGTGATAATTATTTCCTATAACCAACGAACAAACAAATTTGAATTAGTTAAATTTTACTAATTAATAGTAGTTTTTTTACCAATTCAAATGGTGCGAAGTCGTTTACTATAAATTAGGAAAAAATTATAATTCCTTCATATTAACAACGACAAACTATGTAAATGAACTGGTAACTCCTTACCAAATGAATTAGTAAGTCATATTCAATGAAATATCTTAAAAATGTTTAGTTAGATCTCTTAAAATTTCGCAAAATCTTTTAAAAAACGCTTTTAAAACGTCCTAAAACGTTTTTAGGACCTAAAATTTAAGCAAATTTTTTTAAGAGCTTTTAACGAACTTTGGTGATTTTAAAGTTCCTCATATGGAGTTCCAAAGTTCGTTAAAAGCTCTTAAAAAAATGTGCCAAAATCTCTAAAATTCCTAAAAATGTAATGAAATTTGTTTAGGATTATACCCTATTAGAAATCTAAAACGAAAAATGTTTACGTAACGTGTAAATAGTTTCAGAAAATTTAATTTGCTCTAGAGAATCAATTTATTCACCCACCTTGTTAAATGAAATTCATAGTGAAAGATTAATGGATAATTTTACTCTTAAATCGATTTCACGAAGAAAGCCTTTCAATCTAGGGGTGAATTACAATCATTGCAACATTTTTATAATATATATAGAATATTTACAATATGATAATATTATCCCCTTTATATTCAATGGTCTTTTTCATTCTGAATGCTCGAAATTTGAAGACCTTCATTTTTCTTTAATTTAACCATAATTTAATTTAATTGCACTAAATTAAGCAATCATGTGGATAAAAGAGTTGTTACCACTTAAATAGCCAGTATAATAATGTTACAAAACTAAACTGGTACTTCTAATTATTACTTCAATATTTGAATGCCAATCTTTGTACATATCTTTAAATTATACTCTCTTAAAATGTATTTTAAGACGATATAATGCTGAGGATAATTCCATGTTTCTGTCTTTGGTACTCGGGGATTTTTTTTCGCATACGTCATTACACGTATAGCCCAGGGCACGAAATTAAACGAATTCCAACTGGAAGTGTCTAAGCAATATATGCTAAGAGAGGGGCGTGGGGATGAAAAAGTCAACTACCGCCTGCTTTTCGTGAGTGGCAGGTTCACTAATACCAACCCTTGCAACTCGCACCCTTTCGAGTTGACAACACTATCTGCAAGTAATTCTGTACTATTTTTGAAAATAGCTTGGAGTTAAAGAGAAAATAGAAAGCCAAGTCTCTGTTCAACAATACAAAGTGAAGAAAAAATGCCGAGAAAAAATTATATTGGACTCATAGACCGAAATCTGAAATGTAAGCCTCAAATCTCAAAATCTGAAATAGGAGATGCTGCAGCAAGATTTCTCCAGTGATTTCACTAACCCTCCATAAATCAGGAAATATTCCAAGATTTAGAGTTGAAAACCCGCATTTCCGGAAAGCTAAAGGATGTTATAAGCATGCTTAATTAACTTCGAAGAAAGTAAAACCCTTAATAAGTCAGCGGGAAATGCAGATTTTTCACTAAATGAGGACTGGAAATATTAGTGTCTGTAAGGGAAAAGGAAGTGCAAAGATGGTATATAGAGAGAGAAAGATGTAGAGAGTGCTGGGCTATTATAGAGGGAAAAGAGAGGGTGTATTCGCTTGGTTACCCCAAGGTAATACCATGAAAGCTCTGGGATCGTTAATCTTACAGTTGGTAGGTTGGCAGATAGATACTCGTTGTATAAATGTATACTGTCTGTCTACCACTACTTATAAATAAATGCATATAAGACTGTATGTATAAGCACGAATACATATGTCCATCTATACCTGCATACATTTGTGCCACACCCCGACAATGGCTAGTGGTTGCAACCCCTTCTCTGAATATGCAAATGTTTGCTTCAACCACATAGACGCGTATATTCTTATATATATAAGCTTTTGCTTACATATATGTGGGTTCCTTCCACTTTAATTATACGATAAAAAACTTGTGGTTTTGAGTTAAATATATATTTTCTGTTCAGAGCTGTAGGTGTTTTTTATCACTCTGAAAGTAACTTCGTTTATTCATGTAATTATTCTTGAAAAGTAAAAAGGGCGTAAAAAACGAAAACTTCATAATTTCCTGACGTTGGTCCTATAAATAAAGGACATTTTTGTATCTTTTTGTTGAATTTTTAATCGAAAACTGTGAAATTTCTAAGGATTTCATTTTTAATGTAATTTGAATCTCGAGTTTAAATATTATATTTAATTTTCTATTCAATTAAGGCTGCTTTACCGGAGATATCAAATTGAAAATATGCTAAGATGTTCAGCTGATCCTAAATTGTTATTAAAATAAAACAAGATTTTCAAAATAATTTTTTTTACAAATGTAAATATTTAAGACTAGATAAAAGTTTAATTTCAGAAATTTTCAGCTCCATACCTCAATAAATTTAGAAGTAACGTTGTAGAAAAATATGTCGGTAAGGTAGGGATTGAACAAGTAATACCAGGTAATACATAATCAGAAATGATATCGAAGAATGTTTGATGATATACAGTAAATTATTTCTTTCTACGTCCGATAATTTATGCTCAATAAAAAAATAACATCTTTGATATTTTTTTACGAATTATATAAAAATTGAAAATACCCTGATGACTTTTTCTTTAGAATATTTTCAAATGATAATAAAACGCTATTCCTACCTTTCCAACTACCACTACCAGAGATCTCTGCCACTACCACAGGAGAATTTTAAAATCATGTGGTAATTACCATAAGAGCAAATTTATTTTACATTTGCAAAAATAAAATGAAATTTTATTTTATAAAAGGAGGGGAATTGTCTAGTTTTAACAGAAAATATTTATTATTGCAAATGTAAAGTTGACGAAACTAAATTGCTCGTTTCTGTAAGAAGTTGAACCATATCTGGTTGAACAATATAATTACCGACGTGTAATTTTTTAAAGAAGCCTGAAGTAAGAAGTTTGCTCAGTAGAGTAGTAACTAGGCATTGCTAGGCATTGCTAGGTTTCAAATCTGGGATCACTGGTCTGGCAGCTAGCTAGAGTCTAGACATTAGGTGAGCTACATACATAGAATCACATAGAATCTAAACATAAGTAACAATTGCACTAAAAGTATACAATAACAAGAAATGTTTCTAGCACAAAACTACTTCGCAGTCATTCCCAGTATACGTTTCAGTAATATCAATAGTCTGATACGAGTGTAAAATCACATGCATACTACTTTTTGCTTAATCCACATGATAAAGCTAAGCCAAGCGTTTGAGGAGAAACATGTCCTCCTCTAGTGATTTATCACGATCTCACGAATATTTGAGTTTCCGGAGTTCTGTGCCACTCAGAAAAATTGTTGTCGATATCGACGGTTCTAAGGTAAACAATTTTAAAGATCATTTCTTTTTCTAATCAACTACATATTCGTTAACTTCCTACTTCAGTCAATCATCACTTTTGTTTCTAATTTTCTACGAAGAAAAAACATACATTCAGAATAAAATATGATTATTCGATACATGTCTACTTGATTTGTTTATCTTCAAGTTTTAATTAACAGAATGATAGAGACATATGCAATTAATGTATGTGTTGATAACTGGAGAGTGCTCAATGTGACATAAACGTGACAAGGAACTTTATCTTATCCCTGCAGAGCAATATTCACGTGAAACTGATACGCCTAGTAGAAATTATTTTATCCTATTGTATCTTTAATTTTTGGAATTTAATTCCAAATTAATCACTTCGATAATTTAAAATTTCAATGATAAAGGTTTATATTAAAAAAAATCAGTGGTTCTTGGTACAAGAGTTTGTTTACTATTCCAGCAGTGTAAAGGAAGCATTAGAAAATATATATTTTAATCAAAGAGCCCACGTTTATATATATATATAAATTTGAAATATGGCTTGAAATAAATCTTTCTTTAAACCTTATAAAATGTTAGAAGAAATTATACTGATTTAATATCTACCTAAATAATCAATTGTCAATAAAAATTAAGAATATATTTTCCATATATTTCTTTTCTAAGCAGTGCTTCATCAACGGTTATCTCTTTTTAGAAACTCAAATCTAAAGACGCAATATATTGACATTTTTTTAATCACCATTATAAAAATGATAAAATGATAAAATCAAGGCTTATTTTACATATGGAATCCGAATATGTAACATACTTTGTCTAATGACAAGTTCAAAAGTGTGCAGTAGTATTAAAAATATAATATCGAACTATCCATTGATTAAATCTTAACCTCTAAAAATTCATCTTTCAAACCGATTTCAGGGATGGAAAGTATATGACTCAAATCCAAAGACTGTAAAGTGCCCACTTATTTGTCTTGCTCCAGCCAGTGGAACTGCGGACATTTTTTTCAAACAAATATTAGGATTAGCAGCTAAAGGATATCGAATAATATCGGTAAGATATGAAACTCGATAGAACTTTAAAAATTCTACTCAAATTTATATATTTTGATTATTTCTGCTTTGCTTTTAGGTAGAAGCACCCGTTTACTGGAGTGTTAAAGAATGGTGTGATGGTTTCCGAAAATTATTGGACTACATGGAATTAGACAAGGTTCATCTTTTCGGCGCTTCTCTAGGTAGAAACTAAATCTTTTTTTCTGAAAATATTTAACTCCTTCTTCACAAATGTTCTTAAAAATTTCTCAACTCGCATATTTTTACTTGGGATAATTGGATTTCAGTTCCTGATTACCTTACAACCTAATATTAATTAATGAATAATTGAAATATTACTTACATGAAATATTCGGTGGTTCCTGGTTTTGAAATTCGATTTCGCTTGAACCACTAGCAATAGCGAATGGTTGATTTTTACTGATGTTTAATTCAGAAAAATGTTCTATCCGTTCTCCTTCAAAATTATAGAAGACCTTATTTCGTCCATTAAATCGGGAAGCCTTGAAAAGTAAAATAAATTTCAATTAAACTCGAAACTATTTATAATTTCAGGCGGGTTCCTGGCGCAGAAATTCGCTGAAGTAAATGCACATTGTCCTAGAGTAGTGTCACTAGTTTTATGTAACACGTTTACGGATACGTCTGTGTTCAGTTATACTGACTCTGTGGCTGTGTAAGTTTAAAAATATTATTAGTTATTTTCTTTGAAAAGTCTTAAATGAATATCCAAGACTATACTTGCAGCTAAGTGTGTATAGAATAATTTTATATAGGATTTAATATACTTTCTGAATTGGTTATCATTAAATTATTTTACGTATTTTACAATACACACCGGTCTGCCAGTGATGTTCTAATTTCAAGAAAGTGAAATTGTTTCGTTGGCAGGCAACAAATATAAATTCTAGCATATAATAAGTTGATTTTAAAATGATATTTCTCTATAGTTTCTGGATACTTCCATCACTCGTATTGAAAAAGATGGTGATGGGCAATTTAGAGACAGAAAAGGTCGACGGCGAAATTATCGAAGCTATTGACTTCATGGTCGAAAGGGTATGTATAAGGGTATAAGTTAAAATTTTTTAAATATTTACTGTTAAATAAAATACTTTAGATAAATAAGATTAGTTTCATTTTTTTAAGTTAGGTTTATATTTTTTAATTTTAATATTTACAGTTGGAGAGCTTAACACAGCCAGAACTGGCCTCGAGATTGACAATGAATTGTGCGAGTTGCTACGTCCAACCTCAGAAAATTTGTCAATTGCCAATCACTATAATAGACGTATTTGATGAATACGCTTTGTCAAATGTCGTTAGAGAAGAAATGTACAAATGCTACCCTAATGCCAAATTAGCACACTTGAAAAGCGGCGGAAATTTTCCTTATTTAAGTAGATCTGCAGAAGTCAATCTGCATTTGCAGGTAAAATTTACGATTTTTTTATCCTTTAATTGTGAATAAGGAGAAAATACTCTCTTTTAAATTTTGATGTCCTACGAATTCGAATTCTTGTCATTTCTTAAAATAACATTTAATTGCAGATTCACCTGAGACAATTTGAAGGTACAGAATACACAGCTTCAAACAGAAAAAGAATTTAAGCAATGTTTAGAGCGTAATAAGTATTATAAATGTACATAAAATTACTGACGAATTTAAAGTTACCTACATCTGCGACAACAATTACTATGAAAAATAAATATCAAAGTGCGATGGGGAAAGAAGATACTGAGAATATAATATAGTTTGGCTGAACTATGTGGACGAATTGAAATTACTAGTGATGGACATTAAACTTAAAATGTATTATAATTGCTCAAAAGAAAAAAAGTCTGATCCTGGCTGATCAAATAATAATTAGCATCTACCTAAAATCTTGCTACATTCCAAACTTATTTTCTAAATATCATCCATTTTTCAAGCACCAAAAATTCATAAATATTTAATAATTAAAGTTTTGAATGTGATTTACTACTTCATATATGAGGAATAAGAATTGTTATTTACTTTGTATGTGTTAAAAGATTGCTTTTTGTTCTAACTAAATAACGTTTAGTCTTTCTTACCAAAGGAATTATAATGACAATACGTTTGAAAATATAGCATTTAGTGACGTATATATATTAAATGTTCCATGCTTTCTTCGCTTTATTATTATTAATAGTGTAGTACGTATGCCATTTATATTATTGTTTTACAATAACTTGTATCCATATTGATATTGATATCATGTTCAGTAACGACTTATTTTAGTAGGTTTATATTAGTTTTATACTGAGTATGAAAAACTATCTTAAGAAAGGGCGATATTATATTAAATTGTTTTGTTACTGATTATACCATATTCATCAATGTTTAGTGCGAAATAAACAATTTTTTACAATAATTTAAACATTCTTTTTAATTAATCCTCTATTAAATTTATTTATTTTTTCTCATTTTTGAATTAAAGTTCTAGTACTCGGTTAACGAACTCCTCTTGGAGAGAAAAAGAGAGACCATACAAGAACAAACGTGGTATCGATTCCACAGCGGTTGCTCGCGTTTCTCTTTGCGATCTCAAGTTACTCGAGGGACAAAACTTAAGCAAAGGCAGACAGATAAAAAGTACGTCCGTTAATGTACGTACTTTTACTCAGTCTCACTCAGTCTCAATTCAATCTCTTTAACACGCGCTGGGATCCAGTTAGTTACCGGCTTGTTTTAATTATACATTAACATAATCTCCTAGTTATTTTTAAGACGATCTAATTAATCCACCATCGCTGGTGTTATTATAAATATACCGGCCACTTGTTGAATATGGTAATAACAAGCTTACTATTTTATTTTTACGTTAATCTCACGATAGCTTAATATTTATATAATGCAAAAAAGTACAATTACTTTCTCTGGCATTCTGAAATTTATTACCCGAAAATGAAGAATTTTAAGTTCAAACGCTCAATCTTTTCAAATCATAATCCAATCAATATAAAATATTTCTGGAATACATTATTATTTAAATAAATCATTAAGTAATCAGTAAATTAATTATTAGAATTGTAAATAATTAGATGAATTTTTTAAATCAATGATATACTTAAAAAATATTTTATGTAATGAAAATGTTTCCAGTTTTTTAATTATCAAGCTATTAAATTTGAAGCAATTCAATTTCATCAGTGATTAAAAAGTTAAATAAGAATTAAGCATGGTTCTTTTTACAGTGTTGACAAGAGTGAAAAGCATGTTTCTGGCATAACTGTGAAGTAATAAAATTGAGAAAAATAGATTGTTCCTGATAAGATATTCCGTTATCATCTCAAGAATTCTAGCAGTAGAAATATATGGTAATGAATAATAAAACTAATTTATTTTTCTCTCAATCTATAGTATAGTACTTTATAGCAATAAAATATGTGATAAAGTTAAAGATATTTGTTATGAAACCTCGGAATTAAAAAAAGAAGACTTTTACGAGAATGTCTGTATCAAAAATAACATTTTACAAAGATTAAAAAACTTTTTTTAAAAGTATACAAACTTAATCAAAACTAAATTGAGTGCGTGAAGGACAAAACATAATGCCGTTAGTCATCTGCCGCGATTCTTGCCTTGCACATCGCCTACGAACGTTGGTGCTTCGATGCTTTCTATTGTCATATTAACTTTACAGAAGTGTTAAGTGTACAGAGTTCTTGTTATATCATTTATTCCTTGTTTAAAAAACAAAAAAGTTATGATTTTGCAAGTTGAATTAATAAGCTTACTGAAGTAATAGTGACATCACAATGCAAATTATTTTACGAATTTATGATCCTAAATGTAGCCTGACAATTCAAAAAAGGTTAGTACATTTTTAAAGACAATTATAAAATATTTTAAATATTCCTTTCCAACATTTCTCTGCTTATTTTTGTCAATTTATTCTTCACGAGTTAAAAGAGTCAATATCATAGTAAAAACATTGAATAGAATTATCGGAAACTAAAAGTGATTAAAGCCATATGAGGAAGTACAATATATTAACACTATTGCAAGAAAATCACGTGGTGAAAGGAATGTCTGGAATTTTCCTACGGATTGCCATTTAAGGTGTTAAATTGATATTTAAACTGATCTTAACTTTCTTCTTAAAGTATCCTGCATTAGGTATATATGTTTCACATTTCGTATTTTTTTTTAGCAATCGCGATGTTCTTGATAGGTTTAGTGCAAATTTGACAATAGAAATTTTAAAAATTGGCATGTTTAAATGTAGAATTTTAAACACTCTAGGTTAAAAATTACTTAATTCAGACGATTATAAAATAAAAAGTATTTTATAATCAACTGTTTTAAAACCTTTAACGGTGAATAAATTTGTAATGTAAGTATCAAATGAATAATGAATAATAATAAATTTATGAATGGATGATTTCAAATTAATAGTTTAAAATTAAAGAGTTCAATTTGAGAATAAAAATCCTATTGTATCTAAAAATATTGGTCTTTTCGTAGGATTGATCACTCGAATTTCAAGTGTACGCTAGATTTCAAAATATTTCAAGATTTTTTAAGATTTCAAAAGGTTTTAAGAGACACCAAACAATTTCGAGAGAATTTTAAAGGTTTTCATGGAATATGTGGGATTTTAAAAGTTTTTAAAATGAATTTCTAAGAATATTCAGGTATTTTAAGATATCAACAGATTTTTAAATGAGTTTTAAAGGATTTCAGAAGATTTTTTTAGGAACTTCAAAAGATTTGAGGATGGAGTGTACAACAGATTGTAAAAGGGATGAACCCCTGGGTCTTTATTAAGCTTTAAATCGTAAATTGTTGTCTTACGTTTTATCTCCACTAGTACCAGCATAATTGAAGAAATCATAATAAGTCTGAAAAATATCCATCTTCAGTTGGCTGCATTTTAAAATGATCAGGAACTCTGAAAAAAGAAATTGAAAATTAACATTTGTGGTCAATTACGTGAAGCATTTCAATATTCATTAATTTTCTAACTAATTTAATCTTTATTATCTTTTACAGATAATTGTAACCGCAAATTGAAATTTAAAAAATCATCTGAATAAAAATGAGTTATAAAAAAAAATGTAAGCCATAAAATTATCAATATTCTTAAGGATTTGAGGATAAGAGTTTAGCCCTGAGAACCTACAAATATTAAATAAAATAACAAGAATGGACAATTTAGAAGAACGAGCTCCTCTTATTGAAGGAAAAATTTCTTTTACAACCAGATATGCTTATGCTTTGGGTCACATTTTCAATGATCTCGCAGCTGCAATGTGGTTTTCCTACACGTTATTATTCCTGCAAAGGGTATCCCTCCTGGAACCTGTGGTTGCCGGTTCTCTATTATTATTAGGTTTGTTCAATTGGAATTCAGCTTCACTTAAATTATTGTTCACATTGAATTATGTACATGTAGTTAGTCAGTCAATTAATGCAATTTTTTTCATTTTAGGTCAAATAGTTGATGCGCTAATGACTCCTATATTCGGGATTCTTATAGACAAGTATGCAAAAAAGAAAATCTGGCACGTGATAGGTTCAGTTATGGTGACATTTTCCTTTCCAATAATTTTTGGAAGTTTCGCAAGTCCTCAAAATCCAACAACTATGATGACTCTATCCATAATAAGTATCACGATATTTCAAACAGGCTGGGCAGCTGTTCAAATTTCGCACTTGTCTATGATTCCAGCTTTGACAAATTCACCAATTCTACGAGCAGATTTAACTGCTATACGGTGAGTAATTTACGAATTTTATTACATATTCTTGACCTCAGTGATTATACCATCTTTCTTTTCACTTTTCAGATATTCAGCACAAGTTGGTGCAGCAGTAATAGTTTTTACAGTCACTTGGATAGTATTACCAACCAGTGAAGATTCTGTTGTTCGATTAGGAGTACAAGACGCCTACAAATTTAGGGTAACTTTTCAGATCTTCTCATCTTCTTTTAGTAATCTTATTTAGCTATCCAATTCATTGTAATGCAAAATGAATCTAAAACTATTTAATATTACAGAATATCGTCTTGGTTTTAACTGTAATTGGAATAACAGCAACAGTATTTTTCCACATTTTCCTCAAGGCTAAATTCCTAGAAAATACGACTTCGTCTAAAACGAATATCGATCATATTTCTAGGTTTAGTTCTTCCTCAAATAGGAGAAGATCCTGGGTCGGGACAAGTATTTTATTAAGAGTTGCACTTCTGTATGTGGCCAGCAGATTGTTTCTCACTTTGGCAACCGTATATTTGCCTTTATATATAGAAGAAACAGACGTTGGAGGAAAACAGGCTTTAGCAACAGTGCCTTTGGTTTCCTACCTTTCGTCCTTTATATCCTCTTTACTTTTAAAATACATCAATCGCTCTTGTGGTACTAAGGTATTTATTATGACATCCAATTACATAACTGCAAAAATAAATTTTGGATTATAAAATGTCATTAAAATTGGTTCTGCTTTATAGGTCTGCTACTTATTAGGTGCTATCATTGGCATAATTGCTGCGATAGTGACAGAATACGGTGGAAATAATGCAGCCGTTATGTACACAGTAGCTATTCTAATCGGAGCTGGAAGTTCAATCACCATGGTTACAGCACTCAGCGTAACGGCAGAACTTATTGGATCAAGAACAGATAGAAGCGCTTTTGTCTACTCTATTGTAACTTTTCTAGATAAAGTCGTTACTGGCCTGGTCGTCATTTTTATAGAAAAATGGTGATTATCATAATAATTTGCTAATTTCCCACAAAATGTATTACTAAAAACATGTTTTTTATCTTGCAGGAGATGTCACGAAAAAGAACTGTGTCCAAATTATAACCGAGACACTTTATCGATCGTTTGTGTATCTTCAATGCTCTTAGGACTGATAACTCTTCTAACAATTGCTCGTTGTTTTTCATAAAAGACTTATTAAATGATAGAAAATAATTTGAATCTCTGCCTTTGAAATCGGCAATATCTATCTATGTGTACTGATCTCTGAATAATATTATAATTAGGTGTAAATATTTATTTTATACTTTTAATATAAATGATTTGACGGTTACAATTATAATATATATCAAAAAAAATGTTAATATAACCCGGAGGCATTCTACGAGAAGTGATATTATTGGGCATAATAAAGTTTATAAAAATAATTCTATAATTAGTTATTTACACATTGCAGAATTAAACGTTGTTGCCTATAAAATAAAATTCATAAAAAAAAGGGAGAGAAACTTCAGCTAAAGAAACTTAACCTATAAATTCAAGAGCGCACGATTGAAATATGCAGAAACTGCACATGATTATCTACCATTTAATTGATATTTTTTAACACGAATGTTACCTTTTCTATATTATAAATTAAAATATATTCTATTTATCGGCAAAAAATTCGTACAAATTAAATTTGCATTTTTCTTCGCTTGCGCCATGCGCTCCTACATATGAAAATTAAAATGGCTGAACAAACGTTATAGTCAAACCAGTCAAACTCTGGTATAGTCATTTTATAGTCAATCGCAAAACTTATAAACTATCCTACAATTTAAAATATATGAGATCCTACTAAAAAGTAAAATATTAAATAAAGTATTTTTTCAGTATAATTATTATTAAATTAATATTATGTTATTTTTAAATATCATTAAAAATAAATATTAAAAGTTGATATTTTGATATGCGTCGTTCACATTCAAAATGATGCATCAATTTTTGAATAAATAACTTCTCCTGTTAATTAGTTTACAGCCCTAAATATTCCATTTTGATTTATAGACCTTATAAATATATATAATTATATAAACTATCTAATACAAAATTATAAATTCTCCTACAATTTATACTAACATAAATCAGATATATTATACAAAGTTGCTAATGCAAAATTGTCAGCACTGCTCGTGCTCAGATCACCTTTTACGCTCAACAATTGGTAGCATTGGCAGCATAGGTTAGCACATTCACGTTTATATTCTTGGTTTTAAAATGGTTTCATGAGTTGTACAAAGAAGAAAATTTTGCACGGGTTTTGTGATACGCACCAAATTTTGTCGTCAACTCGACGATTGCAAGAGATATCGGCCGCATGCGGGGAACCGTGGTTCATCTCCAACTTTTAACTAGGTCTCGTAAAATTGTTATAAGTTTGGTCGAACATAACCTCTCCGAACCATTAAACGGTTTTTTAAACACACTTTTTGTCGTCAATGGGGTTTTGAAATTTCGAGTTAAATCATGAAAGAGTTGGAGGACACCAACTGCGAGGTAAGTGAAAAGAATTTTCTACTTATTAAATCTTTTTGGATTTTGAAAACATTCACTCTCAAAACTCTCGTGTAACACTTAGGTTGGAATTTATTGTATGCATTTCCCGCTCGATTCCCAAATTCCAAATTTATTTGTCAAAAAGCTTATTTTATCAAGTTAAGCTTGTCGAAATTAAAGTTCATATTTTTTTATGTAAATACGTATTTCAAAGTTTTTAAAAATCAATCCGAAAGTAATTTTTATATCAAGTAAAGTATAACCATAAAAGAAAAAAATTGTTCTTTTCGAGTGTGGAATGTGAAAAAATAATGAAGAAACAATTGTCAAAATTGTGAAATAAAAGTATGTGTCTTTTCTTCTATTCAAGTGGTCATAATTTAGCTATAAATTTATTGGTTTTATAAGGATATGGATAATTATTATCTGAATTTTGCTTTTTCTTTGAGTTTCATAAATTATAAAAGTTTCTTTTCTCTTTCTAGATTCGCAGAATCATCGACATTCAGTCCTCTATTTGGGACCGACTGAATCATTCATCTGAAGATGAGCATTCTTCGATAAATGGAACGCATGAAACTTTGGAACCTATCAAGCCACTAGGAGGCTTTTTGGATGGCACAAACTATGCTTGGTTAAGTTGTGGTACTCGTCTGATCGTTTTCAATGTCAAGAATGGTGAAAGTATCAGTTCGTGGAACTTTCGATACCGAATTTCTTCAGTTTCTCCATTTCCAACACAACGTGGGCAAATTCCGTTGTTGTTAGTCGGACTGGATAATGACGCCCATAGAATTAAGGAATCGTTGGGCCTGGTTTGTGTGTTTGAGTGCACATCTTCTCGTATTTTAAGAGTTATTCGAGTAAGTATAATATTATATTTCACCTTTAGTAAATAAAATTGTTAGCCTGTGTCTAGCATAATATTTCTTTTCTTTCTTTAGGTGCCATGTGGTGTTGAACAAATATGTGTGATAAGCGGTGGTACAGAATGGGAAGAATCTAATGAGCAAAAGACGGCTTCCATCCTCACAAGTAATTCTGGCACAGCATGTGTAGCTTTACGTAACTTTGATCTCATTATAATCGACCTTCAGCGTTCTTCGTGGGAGAATGTGAGTTCGCACCTAATAACAGACGAGTTGTCCCCCTACGAAATCGAATTTCCTCAATCCAAGTCATCTTCGTCTTCAGCAAGACATTCTTATAGCAAAGAAAAACACACAGCATACAGCTTAATAAATAATCGTAAGTAATCAAGCTTTATATATTCTTAAACTTACATTCAATTTTAAGCCAGAATTTTAAATTAATATCAATTTCTTCTCTTTTTTTATTTCAGGAATAGAAAATTTCGTAGATTTTAATCGTGAGACGTTTGATTCGAGACCTCTCTCGTACGAAAAGTTGTCAACTGCAATACTAAGCTCGAAAAAAATAGGATGTCTTATATCAGGTTGTCTTGGAAGAGTGATGCTCTGGCAAAACAACGGAGCAATTGGTTGGATAAGTCCTCTCTTCGACGAGAATATGTCAGTGAGTCACTTAGCCTTGCTAGAACCCGCGGACGATCCGCGTCCTTTTTACTATCTTTGGGTAGCGTGTCAGGATGATTCCGCAACCGCAGCTCCAGTTCTCAGAATGTACGCAATGCTTTTCGATAAAAAATACTGCGAAAAGGATGCTAATTTGTCTTTCAAGCTAGAGAGCGATCCGAGTTTAAAATTTGAAATAGAACTAGACGAGGGGGACGTCATCACTTGTCTGTTGCCAATCGAAAGGGAAAACAATTCCGAGCAAGCTGAATCTGGTATTCGACGCGGAGAGGAAAGTTTACTTTTAATCGGCACTAATAATAGAATGTTACTTTTCGATTTAAATCAGTGGTACAAAGAACAAATGCCTCTAACAGCCTCTGAATGTCAAAATCCAAACAGCATCCTCGCCAGTTACAGAACCAGATCTGAGATCCCAACTTCAGTAAAAGATAGAGTGATCAGTTGCGCATATGTTCCGTCTACCATTAAAGAATTTACGAGTAGCGGACCAAATTCCTTAGAAGAACTATTCTTTCCAAATTCTCTTACCTTCGAGTGGCTCGAGTTAACCTCCAACCGATTATACTTCTGGTTAACTCGCGGTGTTCAAGCTGACCTCCTTCGCAAAATTGTGATGTCTGGTCCTGTTATTCTCATTCAACCAGCGGATATTTTTCTCCGATGCCTTAACACAGGTCTCCTTCCTATCAACTTTGAATGCAACTTCAACAGCGATCACAACATTCAAAGAGAAATGCTGCTCTCACTTTGCCTAGAGCAACGCTGGGCCAAATTCCTGATAAAATGTGCTAAAGAATGGTCTGATGGCAGCGCTTCGTACTTATTCCCTGCGTTTTTAAGGTGGAGCGTCCAACGCGGTTCCTCTATTAAAATATACGCCGATCAACTCAGCATTCCCCTCTTTGATCAATCAGGCACTGACATCGGAGAATCAGAAGCAAAAACTTTGAGATTCTGTTGTCAACAACTCGAGTGCCTATCAAATATCGTGGAGAAATTAACAGTCGAATCAGCTGACTTCCTCATGCAACAAAGAGCCTTGAAACGGGTCGCGACTTACCTCCAAGTTCTTCTTTGGTTCCACGATGTGGGATTGCTTCCCGAAAAACAAGAAATCGATGAAAGTACTTTAAGAATCGCCTTGTCTTTGAAAATTCCCTATCCCTACGAAAGGCTTGCGGCTTTTTACAAAGAGAAAAGAGAACAATTGAAAACAAAGAGAAACTCAGAAGATGATAATCTTTTCATCGATGTCCTGATCACTCGCGAATGTCCATCACTCAGATCTCAGTGGGAAAGGGAAGGAGTCGACGTTGAATCTGCAGGTCACTATCCTCCTCCATCCTTGCAATCTTTACTTCGAAGTTACCTAGCCGACTGTTATCAGCTAGAATCCAACGAGTTAGAAAATAAACACCAGATCACGATTTACCTCTTAATGGATCTAGCGATGCTTTTGCAGGGGTCTTGTCCTAGTATAGATCAATTGATAAAATATCCTGCGGCTTTTAAACTAAGCCCTAGCCTTATTAAACTCACTCAAGCATTTTGGCTCCTTGATCATGAAAACTATCAAGGCTTCTTAGATTTGATGACGGGACAATTAGTATCCGACTCTGACTTTAAAGATTGGCATCATAAATTAATTGTCAAAGCTCTGCTCCACGACAATCAGCACAAACTAGCCTTGATGTACTTACGAGTGAGGAAACCACCTCTGTCGACGCTTGACGAACAAGGAACTGTTATCAGTCTTTCGGTGGAACATGGCTTGGTTCAATCCGCCTTCCACTCTCGCCCTTCTTCCCACTACGCTCAACTTCTCACCAAATTCTTCCAGGCTTGTAAATCTTACGGAAAGCTATCGGAAATTCTGCATTTGACTTTAGATAAGGAAGAGGAAGATGCTTTTGTGAAATTCCTTGAGGAGGACAAGAGCGAGGAAACGAAGCTTCTTTATTATCTTCAACGTTGTCGTCACACTGAGGCAAGTAGCGCCTATTCTTTCGGCTCCAGATTTAATTCTCAGGTAGATCCGCCAGTTTCTTTAAATATTTTCAAAGCTTACAACGCTACTTTGCCTGATGTAACTAAGCGTTTTACTACAAGTCTAAATAAGAAGAATTCAGAGATGGATTCTGATCTAAGGTATCCTAGACCGATGTCACATGCGAGAAGTTATAACAGAGCTCGAGAAATCCATGAAACTGTTATAAAAAAAGCTAGAGAGACGTACGTTAGAGGAGAGAGAACTCAAATTCCTTTTGTTAGTGCGCCTTGCATTTCTTTAAAATCCAGCCCTGGAAACAGTGCTGTTAACTACGTTTTGTTCCTAGAAAGAAAAGCTCCAGTAAAACGAACGATTCACGAGATGCATGGGAACGAAGTTGCTGAATCAAGTGAAAAGAAACGAAGGAAGTTATCGGAGGGTAGAAATGTTGGAGAGAAAACGGAAATGGATAGAAGTAAAATTGACAAAAGTTTGACAGAGAGAACTCTAAGGAATAAATCAGATTTGGGAATTGATGCCTTGTTTAGCACTCCACTAGTCAAACGTAAAATTCAAATCACAAACTTAATTAATGCTCCTGTAGAAACTCCACAATCTATTCTCAAAATCCGCCAGATGATTAAAGATTCAAGCTCGCCGAATTTCAACAGCTTGCATTCAGAAAATGTATTGGAACCAATGAGCGAGAAAAAACCTAGGATGATTCGTTTCAGCATGAGTCAACATAAGAATGATTCTATACAGAGTGAATCGATAGACGAAAGTATTCAAAACGAAACTGTAGACGAAAGTGCATCAAAAGAAGTAATAGATGAAGAGGCTTCGATAAGTGATGCATTCTTTAGTCCGAATGTTAGTGAAAGATCTGAAGAAAGTGCAATCTTAACAGACAGTAGTTCTTACGGCAAGAATTTATCTGGACCTCGAGCCAGACCTGGTTTAAGAAGAAGCAGTATTTTTTCTTCAAACGACACATCGAGACGAACTTCCATCAAAACTGGAAGCACTTCTTCCGTGGGAACTCCATCGTCTGTTTCTCGTATTTCCAAGGATCTCAACTCATCGGCGAATTCCCCGGATGTTATAACCAGCAGAACTGCAACGGGTTTATCTACTTCTGTTTACTCGACATCAGTTTTATCCGATTCGAGTTTTGAAGACAGCTGGAGGAAACTTGACAGTGGTGACAAAGGATTTCATTGGAAGTTTAATAATAGTAGCTGCAGAAAAGAATGGAGTCCTGGAAAAGTGGTTCATGTTAACCAAGTTTCTTTTGCGAGCGTGACGAAAACTTTCACTGAAGAATTTGAAGTTGAAGAAGATGGGGATAAGCAAGTTAAGGAGAAAGAAAACGAAACAGAGCACACAAAAGAGGATAAACAAGTTAATGAAACAACTACCGAAATGGAGGATGGGAAGGAGGAGAGTCTGAGTGAAATTCAGTCATTTAAAGAAGATAATCAGGATATCGAAGACAATTCAAGATCAAAAGACATCCAGCTTTCTGCAGAAATAACGCACATAGAAAGATCCTTTATCGAGAAAATGTCTGAGTCCAATGGAGAAGTGATAATGCACTTAGAGGAGAAATTGGACGAGTCCGAGAAGGTTTCCAGAATCCACGAAGACACAA
The DNA here is from genome assembly GCA_032275145.1 of Synergus laeviventris. Classification (NCBI taxonomy): domain Eukaryota; kingdom Metazoa; phylum Arthropoda; class Insecta; order Hymenoptera; family Cynipidae; genus Synergus; species Synergus laeviventris. The sequence goes on from JAUESI010000034.1 coordinate 2,819,461, forward strand.
ACAAAAATATTCTTCCCGAGGGATCTACGATATCGACGCAGGAAAATCAATCTTTTTCGGAAAATGAAAAGGAATTGGACAGTGATAGTTCAGATGATTTAGAGTTACTGGCTCTGAAAGATGATGAAGACGAGGATGACGAGAAAGAGGTCTTTGAGAGCCTCTCGAATTCGATTAATAGTGAAGGGCTTCATTCCATATCTGAGAAATCGATTCTGATTAATGAATTGGAAAAAAGCGTATCTTCAAAATTGGTGCAAGATGATTACAATATAACGGATGATGAGTCTTTGGAGGTTTCGGAACAAAGTGTAATCGAGGAAGCTGATAAAACTCTTAAAAATAAGGAGAAGGAAGTTGAATCTAATATCACGGACGATGAATCTGAACAGGCGGGTACAAAAGAATCTGAAAGTCAGTTAATAGACACGAAAAGAAAATCTTTGCCATATTTGAATAAATATTCTAAATCGGATTCTGACTCCTTAAGTAATTTTAATAAGGCCATAATCGACGAACCTAGTGAAAATGTAGCAGAGATTTCGAAGAAGAATGTTTTTCCGCAGAAAACACCAATAAGAGAAGCTAGAACGAGGAGAGCTTCTTCAATTGCAGCAGAAACAAAAAATGAAAGCATGGTAGAGAAACCGTTAGCAAACGATTTATCTGACCCTCAAAGATTGTCTCCTGAATATAAAGAGGACAATATTAGAACAAGTAATATCACTAGGAACAAAACTCCTCTTCGTGAAACCAGGTCTCAAAAGATTGTATCTACAAAAAAAGACGCGCTTCTTAGTCAAGAGAGTGAAACATCCCAGGAAGGTCTTCAAACTCCAAGAAGAGACAGAAGATCCCAAAGGGCTTCTTCATTGTCGAAGGTTGTAGAACAAAATACTGAGGAATTGATTCCTGAAATAGTTCTAACAGATGTGTTGAAGACTTCGAAGAACAAAACACCTGTAAGAGAAACAAAGTCACAAAGGCTTTCAGTATCAAAAAATGTAGAACCTCAACTAAAAGAAGTTGAAATTGAAAAAACAAGAACGAGAAGAGGAAGTTCGCTTTTGAAGGAAATTTTGTCAACATCTGTGGAATTAGGAAATAGAAGAGATCGGAAGATGTCTTCTGGATCGGAAAGTTCCGTGGATACTACACCAAAGAGAGGTCGACCTCGAAAGATTGCTAATGTGATTCAAACTTCTCTTTCGATTGAAAAGGAATCAGAAGAACAGACTGTGGGAATTATTAGAAGAAGCACAAGACGAGCTGCTTCTGTACAGAAGGAATTATCGATGCTTGAGGAAAGTACAGCTAAGAAGCAGAGGACTACACTTTCTACGACGCTTATAGAACCAATTGAAGTGGATATCGGTTCACCGGATACAAGAAGTAAGTCTTAAAAATAATTTTTGGAACCTGTTTAGTAAAATTATTTCCGTTTGATTTAATTCTTCTAACATAAAATTTTTCTTTCCTAACAGACACAAGATCAAGACGTGGTAGCTCAATGACAAAGGAAATCCCACTGCCGCGAATAACCAGAGCATCATCGCTTTCGAAAGATACTGTCGATGAACCTACAGAAACAGCTCCGAGGCAAACTCGTAGACGCGGAGCTTCCGTGCCAAAAGAAATACCCTCAAAATCGATCAGTACGAGTATATCAGAGGAAGTGATACCAGAAGAGCCAGAAAGTGATGAACATCAACCTACAACGAATTTGTCTGTAACAAACAAAGTTTTAGCTGATGTCACTAGCAGTCCTGCAATCAAAAGGCGTACTCGCCGCCCCTCAGTTCAGTCAATTCCAGAGGAAATAGAAGAGATCTTAAGTGTTCCAACTAAAAGTAGAGAGACAACAAAAACTCAAAAGAAGAAGACTATACCGAGAACAAGACGTGCTACCAGTGTCGATCTGCCAGTCGAGCCAAAACGTTTGACTCGAAGCTCCCGTTTGAAGAGCTCTATTATTGAAGACACAATTTTGGAGGAGTCCAACGAAGCTGAGCAGGCACAAATGAGTTCCAAAGTAGTCAAAAAGCAACCTGGAAGAAGAAAAAGAGCAGCGTCAGAAACAGTTGCTATGGAACAGAAAGAGGAACCAGAAGCGAAATCTACTAAAGAGAAACCAATGAGAGGGAGAAAAATTTCTCAAAGAAGTGACGATGAACCGGCTGAGTTTGCTTTCTCACCACCAGAGAAAACTAGCGCTCCTAAAGATAAGAAAGGTATATTCGTCTTTTATTCAAATAAATAAATTTTCTTTATCCCTTTTGTTTTCAAACATTCAACTATTTCACAAGATGCAATGCATTGAAATTTTAAGATTTTACTCAATATATATTCAAGTTGGTGACGCTGTTATTGTTGATATACTTCATACATATCGATATTTAGCGGTATGTTTGACAGATTTTTTCTGATTTCAGAAATCAGTCAAGTACCAAACTTCGTATTCTCACCCCCGCACACCAGGTCGAAACAAACTGGACAGCCTCGTAGGTAATTCATTCGTTATTTAAAAATTGTTACTTTTCTATATTATTCCTGGACAAACTAGTGCTGGCATTAATAAAATTAACGTTCTTAATAATAAATAACTTTTCATTTACACTTCCCAAAACTATTTAAGAAAATCTTCAAGTTCAAACGATAAGATTAAAATTTTTTAAATTAGAAAGTAATTTCTCCTTCTTAAGGATTAGTTAATTTCTTTAAATATAAGTTTAGTACCTTGCATTCAATTATTTTCAACTATAAAATTTACATCAATTAGAGCTATTTATTTTTTATTGGAATCCTCAATTCCAATAGATTTTTTTATTCTTGCTTTGATATTTTCTTAATTAATTATTTCTCGCACCCCCAGGATAATACCTTTTATTGAGCCTTTAACTGAAGAGGAAAATGAAGCACTAGCATTAATGAAGGCTTCCGAAGCAGATCAAAAATCCGATGAAAAAGAAAAAACAAAAAAGTTTATTATGAAAAGGTACAAAGTACCCCGGAAGACATTTAAGTTATCCAGAAATCGTCCCGCTCCATCTGAATAATTCTAATCAAACGCGTAGTTTGTAAGCAGAATCTAAATTTCTCTAATACCTCTTTCTATTATTCGTAAGTATTTATACAGACCGGAAAGAATCCAAGACCTTTTATCATAAAATCAAGTGGTTTGATAAATCTACCCTCACTTCTAAAGTCAATAGATTCGTTTAAACTATAAATTTAACCTTCAAAACTTCGGAATATATTTTGATATATACCCCATTTGTTAATAAGATAATATATAAATACTCTCAGAACTAAGGACTATGTAGAATAATATTTTTTTGACATTTGTGGGAAATGGGAATCTTATTTTAATGTTGTCACGCTGTTCAAGTGAAAATTATCGAATTATCTGTTTGTAAAATCATGATTTTGATACCACATATTTGCATTAGCGTGTATTAAATTTTTATTTTTTGCAATAAAATGTGATATACGAGATTTATAAATCGTTTCCATGATCTATATTTAAATATTTGTATGTTTTCGTTCAAATAGATTACAATAAAATTGTAAGAAAGAAGATAGACTTTAATTTACGAGTGTTTGATTTTCCTAACACATGCTAACTGGAGTGAATGCAGTCGAATGTTATCTTCCTTGCGATACGTTTTTGTTAGATTTAAACTTAAGTTCATTGTAATCGCAGCCTTTGAATATTTTTACGAAAACGCAAAGTACTGAAAGTATTGAAAGGAGTTAACTACACCGTTATACAAGAATGTTTGCTTAAAAAACTGTGTGTAAATACCGTAAATACTAAGCCAGTTTTTTTGTACTTGCATGTTTTTCTCAAAATCATGCTTCTTTTTTTTTCTCCAAGCAAGCGTTGTTTAGTGCGTTAGGGATTTAAGCAATAATTTCGACGAAGTACTTGTAACATAAGGTTGTAAATAATTTATTACTATCCTGATGTATAGCTATATTAGTACAATAAATGTGAGAGAAAATTGATAATAAATCACCGAATGAGTCTCCAGTCACCAGTAATACATTACTTAAGAACTTACTTAGCTCTAGTAAGGTTTGTATTATGTACAAACGCTATAGGTCATGTTTAATTCTTTTTTGGAGAAAGGCTAGCACGCAAAAAGTTGCGCAAGGCACAATTGTAGTGGCCACTAAAGTTAAAACTTTGAAAAAATGTTGGTCAAAAAAATAAATTTAATAACTTTTTCGATTTTTCCCTTTCTTAAATTCCCTGTCCAGTGGCCACCTTAGTAAGTAGATGCCTTATAGTTTAAAAACTTTTAATCTAAGTCTCTTGATACCCAAGCGTTTGAAATACTTGACAATCCAGTCTAAAAATGAGGATTATAATCGACCTATATTTAAACTTGAAAAAATTCAAAAATGTATAAAACTATACTTGCAGGAATATAAAATTATTTTTCATTTCTAGGTCATTTAAGGCATTTTTGGTATTTAACGTACAATGAATAATTTTTAAAGCCGTTTAAATTTTTTTTAAGAAATCGTGGATCTTTACAAAAGAGACAAAGCCCCGTTCTTGGAGTCTAAAAGAGAATACTGTCTTACGTTGTACAATATAGTACGCAATATGTATTTTGCTATACGAAATTGGAGAGGCATTGAAGTCGTTAACGGCGACAACAAACAGGGCCAGTAAATAGACCCCGTTTCCTTTTTTTCTATTTGGTAAAAACAAAATTCTAATAATCGAGTAAACTCGGTAAAAGGCCAGCCAGTTAGAAAATTTAAATCTTTGGCAGTCTTATCTTAGTCGCCGCTATTTCATCGCAAAAGAGTCATATACAACTTGAGACCCTGTTGTAAATAAATTTTACGCCCTATAAATGTAGAGAGGCATGATTCATCAAGAGATTCAAATTCTGAAGATTCATATATAATAATAAACGATCAGTAATACAAAAAGATCAACCGTTTTAAATATTGCAAATCATATCTTCTAATATATAAAAAATAGAGAGAATACTATATAAAAATAAAAAAAGGGCATATAATTAAAGATTCTCACATAAAATACCCTTTTTACTTTTTTTTAAAGTTTCGGTAAATTTTCCAGGATCGAATTATTAAAGAAACTCGAATGTACTTAAATACGTACGAATCTTCAAAAGGCACAATTAGCTTCACGAATTGCGAAGTGTTTTTGAATTAGTCAACACTATGGCAACAATCTCGCTCTCTCGTGTTTTTCATTATTATTAAATACGCCGAGTGTAGTTCATTAATTTCTTTATAGTAATTTGACAAATCGTATTCTTTATCAGGCTGATTAAAATTAAGCATTAGGTTTTCAATTTTTTCCTTTTTTTTCTATAAAAATAAAAATTACTAGCAACTTAAGTAAGAATAATATTCTAGATTTAAAATACAAAATCTGGATTGCTAAAACAATTATTATGGAAGAAATTAATGAACAATTCTGTATAAAGAGAGTATAACGTGCAGATTATAGATATTAAATTTTCGGAACAAACCCTGACTACTTGAATTTTTGCGGAGCACAGATCGCAATAAATCGAAAAAAAGATTTTTTGTGACTTAGTGCACAGAAAATTCAATTCATCCAGTGTTTGGTTAATTAGCCACTTTTTGTCGGTATCGAAAACAAATATTGGTTTCTGAAGAATTAAAAATTTTTAATTTAAGAATTTCAAATTTAAATATTTCGATAATTAACCGGAAAATTATAAAATTTCGAAATTTTTAAATTTCCCGCGTACATAGATTGTAAAAGTTATGTCCATCTGAAATATATTCTCCAATTTGATGTTTTGTGATAAGTTTTTAAAACACTTATATCTTCTAAATGAACCAATTCATTGTCTTCGATATCTAAAATTATGTAACGATTCGTTTCAATTTTTCGCAAGTTATTGCTGTTTGCAGCCATCTTTTACCCTTCGTTTATGTTTTTCTTCGTGCGATTGAGGCAACTGTATTTGATTACGCCTCTGCCCCTGAATGGGCATATAACAAGGAATATCATCCCCCATTATTTCTTGAGGGGGTGTGGGCAGTGGATACGTTGGACTCACAGTGTTACTAGAGCCGCTGGAGGAGCTTCGCATCGTGTTCCCATTGTAAGTGGGATCGATCATTGCCGCAACATTGGTTACCTCTCTAATCTCCTCTTCGGGCTCATCTTCCAGCACCTGAATCTCTTCAGGATCGGGAAATTGTGAGTAATTTGGTTTAATGCGGGTTCTGATTTTCTCGGGAGTGACCTTCAAGTCCAGCTTGTCGGGTCTTTGTACTTTCTCTAAACTATTGTGGTGCTCCAATTGCGGTTGGTGTTCTTGTTCATGTTGTAATTGTTGCTGTCGCTCGAGTTTCTTTTGTTTGGCACGCTCTCGAGCACGCTTCGCTTTAGCTCGTTCTTTTTCCTGAAGCATTCGAGCAAGTTCTGCATCTTGAGCCTCTATTGCCATTTTTTGATCGAGGAGGAACTGACTGTCTACAGGCGCACCATCGTGAGAATCGACTGCTCGTTCCTCTTCTTCTTGTTGCAGTTTTCTAGCTAATTCCTATTAAAAGAGAAAGTTATATTAATAAAATCAGTGTAATTTAAATTTTCGAATTAGTTTCGACTTATAAGCCAATGCACTAACTTGATCTTTTTCTTCCTGAATACGTCGTTGAATTTCACGCTCAGCTTCCATTTGTGCGGCTTCGTCGTCAAGACGAAGCTGAAGTCTCATTCGTTCTCGTAATTCGCGTTCCTTTTGTTGTTCCTCTCGTTCTAAAGTTAGTGCTATTTGCCTTGCCACATGAGCATCTCTTTCTTCCCTGTAAAGTTTTTTTTTTCAATTTATGTGAGCATAAAGTGCTATGAATTATGATTTTTTTGTAAGTAAAAAATGTATACTAACTGTTGCTGTACGTATGATTGATAACGTATAGCTTCCAATTCCTGCTCGACGCGAGCTCTTGGAGCATCTTCCCTCACCTGTGCGTTTCGGGACTTATTACCAATGTAATGTTCCTTAACTGAAGTAAAAACTTTGAGTTAGATGTTAACATATAACGTCGAGAAATCAGAATTTAGTTTCTTATTAAATATTTTTTTTAATACTCAGTATTTATGTAATTCTCGATAAACTGTGAGTTAGATGTTGCAATTATTTCGGAAATTCAGAAGGAAGTTTCTTAATAAATATTTTGGTTCTAGGTATTCCGGGGTCATCAGGAATGTCCATTTAAAATTTTTCAGATTTCTGGACTGCAAGTGAATACTCACGATTGCAAATAATTTGAATGAAATATTTAATGCTTATAATTAAGAAAACCTTTCAAAACATATTAAAGCAAGCTCTTAAAATTAAATAAGCAAGAAAAGTAAATGAGACATATAATTTAATTCACATTCTACCTGTTACACTTTTTTTCTCACGGTGTTTGCTGACGTTAGTCAATCGGAATTCGCTCTTTACATTGTTGTTATTAAAACCCGGGTTTCACTATGCACAAATGATGAATAAAAAATTTTTTTTACAAAATTTACTCACTCTCTTCGTCTTGAAGTCGATAAGCAAGAGCTCCGTCTTCGTGTACTAACCATTCACGGCATACTGTAATAATTATTAATGAAATGTAGCACGAAGAAAACGTGAAAAGACCTGAGTGACAGGTAGTACTCGGAACAATGAAAAAATTAATTTTGCGTACCTTCATTTACTCTACCTGCTTTCGGCAACGTATCCGAACTAAGTACCGACTTTGCCATATCGTACTTACGCTACGTTCTTTTTCAATAAAAAAAAATCAACTTGAAAGCTTACAAATTTCACTTTTGCGAAGCTGTTTACAACTTTCTTATGGAATTCTCTTATTGTTCCCCGACGCCATCTTGAATACCAATGTATAGAATTGTATAGAATGTCAGAACTCAGAAGTGGAAGAAGAGTGAAGGAGGAAGGGGTAGGGTGGACAAACTATCGAATAAAGATCTCGATATATCGCGTTTCGATAAATCGCGCGCGAAAATTGATTATTAAACAATTATAAACAATATGATGTATTACATATTTTGTAAATATAACTAGACAAAATATTAGGTAAAAATAATAATGAAAACAACAATGATTACGTGTCATCGAAATACAAGTGCTTTTCTCTGCCTTTGTTTGGGGTCCACCCTCACAGACAAGTGTTTCAAAACCTCTTTTTATCAAACAAACATATCTACAATTTCATACAGTTATTCCAAGATAACGCTGTAACTTTTAAAAACAAACAAAAAGTGATTTTTCATATAAATACACCGCTTGTAAAAGCAGGTACTTAAGTATAAGACCATAAAGTCATGCTTCTAATGAACAAAAAGTAATCGACGAAATGGGTAAGAAACAAGCAAAGAAAAATATATCGTCGAAAAAAAATTTCATAACATGTAAAATCTTCAAATTGACAACACGCCGTTCTGAATATACGCTAATCACGGTTTGAAACAAAACTAGTACTACAATGTCTTACAAACAAAAGTCTAGTGCTTAAAAGTAAAACCGTCTTCTAAATTCATATAGTAGGAGTTAAATATGAGAACTGTGAATGGTTCAACAGCTTTTCGCAAACACATATTACTTTTACGTATTGATAATAATAAAGCTAAACAAATTTTTATCAGGAAGGACAATATGAATACCTTAAAAAATAAAAACGCGGATTAATCTAGAAAAAGACTTTCGGTTTAAATATAATACAACGGTATTTATTACATCTTATTTGATAGGGAATAAGTAATAGTGAATCCAACTTTAAAGCATGCTAAGAAAAGATGCTATGAAAATTTCTATAAAAATAATTAAATATTTAAAAAGATTCTTCACTATTTCTTTCGTTTTTACGCAGAGTCAAATTGCCAAAAGTCTTACGGATCATCTTGATATTTGCACATTTTTCTAAAAAAAAAAAAAGTAGAAGGCAGTCATGAAAGCTGAAAAGCTATTGTCGGGTCGTAACAGTGAAGTGTAAATTTTATTGTTTGTATTTAGAATAATGAATAGTTTTACATATATTCCATTGTATAAAGTTCGTAATTAATTAGGAGAGATCTGTTAAATAAAAAATGAAAAGTATATTGAAATAGTTTTGATAAAAAACCTTTAATAGTATTCTGAAGAATACAATCTTTTTATTGATAGACATGCACGTAATCCTAAATCTCTGATTTATAAAACAGGTTTATTTTAAAACGGCTAGATAAATCAAATGTGAATGTGAATTTTGAATTTCTTGAACAGAAATACAAATTTTTAATGTAATAAAACTCCGCGTATATTCGTCTTCAAAAATAAGAAAATTCGGATCTAACATCATATTCGCGTAGTTTTTTTAAACGTAATGCAATTTTCGGTATATTAAGGATAAACCAAATGCCACGGAAACTAAGAAAATGACTAAACTTATTGAATCACAACGATTTTTGTCTGACTTTGGTTTGAATTTATGAACTTGTAGATTTAGAGTTTTAATTTAAGGCGAAGAAGTCAAGCACAGAACTATTGAAAAAAAAATACGAGAAGAAAAGGATATTACTTTAAGAATCTGCAGTAATGAAAATTGAACCATGAAGACGTGCAATTTAACTCTGCATACCGTACCATTCTAACCAAGTTTTCGCTTATTACTAGAATTAACGATATCACAATATAAAGGTACCCAATGGGCACCACTCCTTCGATAACAGTTTTAGCACTTATCATTTTTGAAAGCGACTTCGACATATGACACTTAGAAATTCGTAGTACTCTGGCTACGATTGACTTTTTTACCTATCGCTCGCAAAGAAAGCCTTGTTGGTGTGGGTCGCAGTCTGTATCCTCCGGAAATGTTATCACTTGTATCGTTCGTGATGGTCACGTTGGATTCACTCGTTTTCATTTCTTCGTCCTTCAGTTTCTCAGAATTGTGTTCGCGCCGTAGTTGTGCTTTGGTTTTGGTACAAAGTAGTCTATTCTGGATGAGGCACATTGCTGTAGGCCTCAATTCAGGATTAGGATGAACCATAAGCTATAATTATTGAAAAATGGGTTTGAGAACTTTCATTTATGTAGAACTATTATTTTTATCAGAAAAAACTTAAATCGAGGTATAAAATTTACATTAAAAAATAAACAAAAATCACCTTAATCAAATCGTTGAGATCTCTACTACAGTGAGGAAGCTCCTTCAACTCTCCGTTCCTAATTTTATGCCACTCAGGTCCGTTTTTCGGTAACGCTACTCCACCACCAGCTTCATAAACTGTCAGTCCTAAAGCGAAGATGTCCGCCTTCTGTAAATGCGTGAAATCTTCACGAAGAATTTCCGTCGGTAGATACCTACAGTCACCTTCCTCGACCTGAGGATTGTTTACAGACGTCACATGCCCAAAATCGCCAATTTTGTAAGTAATTTCCTCCTCAACAGTCTCTTCTTCGTCAAAACCATCGTCGGCCGAATCGTCGTTCATGGTATTTAGTTTCTTCTCTTTCGAAATAAAAATATTTCCGGGTTTAATGTCCATATGAACGAGTTGCATACTGTGGATGCATCTGAGTCCTTTCGCCACATGCAATAACAACTGTCTTAATTCCACCTCCGAGAAGACCCTTTTTTCTAATTGCAAATTCGTTATTGCATCGGCAAGACTCCCACCATTGCAGTACTCATTTTGGATTATCATGTGATTATCCTCTGCCCAAGCTGAGTAATATCGCACCACATTTTCGTGTTTTCCTAGAACTGCATGCGCGTAGACTTCGTTCAATGCGTTTTTCTCATTGATATTTCCTGCTACTGGTTTCAGACTCTTCTTTATGGCGTAGGTACAACCGTCTAATCGATTAATACACTTGTAGACGGAGCCAAATTCTCCTGAACCTATTAACTCTATTTCGAGGAATTCTTGACGATATCGAGGGATGTTCGAATCTTGTAAAGCAACTCGTTTCGTTGGTTGTTCTACTACTTCGTTATCAGAATCTTCGGAATCAAGTTCGAACTTCGGTACTAAAATTTCTGTCGATCTGAAAGGAGGATATTCTTAAGATTAGCAACTTTCTAACTGAATATTCGCAAAGCACTCCAATTTTTTAATACACTATTGTTGGAATTTTATTGTCAGAATAAATACATACCCATTTAGACTTCGCTTTGATCTGCTCCTCTTTTTAGCTGTTATTAACATCCCATTTGGTGTAAATGGATTAACATTAACTGCAGGTTTTTCAGACTTATTATGAAAACCGGTTGCTACAGCCCTAGGTTTATCCATGGAAAATAATCTCGACGACTTGAATGGTGTCGGTGTGTGCATAGAACTTTTCTCAAGTAGTGTCTTAGGTGTTGCTGGAGAGTCAAAAAGTCGAAGAGCTCGCACCCTTTTGTAGGGTGGGCTACAAGCCATAGACATTTTAATAGGAGATCCACCGTCTCCTCTGGGAGGAATCCTGATTTCGTGAGAAGCTGGAAAAAAATTAATTATAAAATTGATTGATTTTGTACAATATTTAAGCTGAAAAAAGTATAATTTTCCAACTATTCGGTGAAGCAGATTTCGGTCTTCAATAGTTATTTGTAAATTATTTCACTTCTATGAAGTCGTAAAAATCAATTCATTAATCGGCTTCTTTTGATCATTACAGAGGATAATTTCAACAATTAATAATACTAGTTTTTAGCCTGAAATTTCGGACGTATACTCAGACGAGTTTTTTTTTCTTTAAAAAATCTCAAAAAAAAATGTTATCTACAATAATTAATTTACGGCAACAGAAAGCATGGGAAATATTTTTGCAAACAATATTTTTACTTGTTGTTGAGAGATTTTTGATGGGAAAAAATTCATCTTAATGCTCTCGATTTAAAAGTGATCACAACTAATATCTAAAAACTAACTCAAAGATGTTTAGAAATATGTATTGAATAGTTTAGTAATAAATTTAGTTCAAAATAATAATTAATAAATTCTAAAATATTTTCACTATTTTAAGAATTTCTTTTTATATAATAATATTTTTATTTATACGGGACGAAATAATTAACCATTTATTATTTTTCGAATTTACGATTGAGCATTAATTTAGTTGAATCTTTGGCATTTCTCACACAAAGAAAATCAATTTAAGAGATTAAGTACCTAGCTTAACAAGCTTGAATAAAATAATTCTTTCTGATCTATCACGAAGAGAAAACTAGGAGTTTTAATCTTAGAGTCTGTCACGGCACCTTTGTCATGGGAAAAGCCCCTTCAAAAGTTGAACGTCTCAAGGGATAGATTTCTAAGCGTCTGAGACTCTGAGGCTATTAAAAAGTTCCTTGACCTCGTCGAAAAATCTATTACACAAATAATATTTATTTGGTTTCGTCCCATCAGTAAAAGAAACTAAATATTCCTCTCGTTAAAATTATTAAATTTAAAAATAAGTAGAAATTATTAACTTTAAGTAATTCATAGGCTATCGTTTTACAATGAACGATATAAATCAAAGTTTGACTTTAAGACGATTTTTGTGATAAGGCAGGGTTGTTGTTATCTGCAAACAGAAACCCATAAAGAAGAAAGAGAATGTGATATCATCTATATAGAGGTACCGTCACAACTTGGAACGACACATAAATTCCACAGGAGGTATCGTCTAGTGAAACTTCAGTATCCACTTAAAACCGTCTAAACATTTTCTTTCGAGATCAGATCAAATTCCCACAAGAGAAAATTTCACAATCTAGAATACTCTGGGAATTTTATTGTAATTCACATGAAATTTTACATGTTGTACACAAAATAATTTCAAGAATTGCATTGCAATTTGAAACCTCAAAAAATGATTGCTTAGAAAATTCGAGTTAATTATTCTTACATGATTTCATGTATAGGGGAAGTCTGTTAAATTTTTTATACTACAATAAGATTTTCGAGAGTGTAATTTATAAATTTAGAACCCTTGAATTTACAGGTCATGAATCAAGGAAGATGATTCTACGTTTCAAGATATAAAGAAATAGAAAACGTATTCGTCAACGCGATGACATTCCCGTCTTAGATTTTAGCTTTTCTATTCGGACATAGCCCCCTCAGACCCACTGGGGCGGTTCTTTTTTCTAGATTGGTGCACGTGCAAGATTCGTAAACAGGCATACAGAAAGAGGTCCTGACTGAATTATTATACCTCTCTAAATTTGTTACGGTAAAAATGTACATAAAAAACCTCCAAAATGAAGTGTATCGAAATTTTAAAAAACATGGAACTGAAGCTAGCCATCACATTTTTTATAAAATGATTTTAATTTTTTTTAAATAAAATTTTTCTACAAGAATTAAAGCTTTTATCATTAAAGAAATTATTAAACCAAAGCATTTTGGATAATGCTTGAACCTGATGGATCAAAAATGTGCTTTTTAAAATAGAATTTTTAAACTATAAAACTGCAAAATAATTCCAAGAATTAAACATAATCAATTAAGTCATGAATCATTTTGATTAAATTAAAAAGATAAAAAAAAATGACAACACTGATTATTCCAGCTTATTTTTTATATATTTACAACAAATATTTATTATATATTAGTAAACCTATATATTAGTAAACCATCAAGAAACGTAATAATCCCCTTTTTAACTTTAATTAGTCTCTGTTAGGCCACCCGAGGTATTAATCGTTATTCAAGCAAAAAAGAATGAAAATGCAAAAATATTTTAGTCAATTATATTTCATTAATATATCGAAAGTAAATATTAATTTTTAAATTATTCAATGTTTTCTTCTCGAAAATTAATTAAAATAATAAACATTTGAAATCTATACGTAAAAACTAGCTGATCAGAGCTAATGTTCCAAAACTTCGCTAATTCATTTAAATATTTTTTTAAAGTAGCGAAACTGGAATAGGCCATTTTTTGTCTCTCTCATTTTGACACGCCATTATTTACATTGTATTTACAACCAAACTTTCCTTTTTTTTCTCATGATACGACCAAAATTAAGTACTCGGATCATCTGAATTAAATACCAGGAAAGAAAAACGGGGAAAAGTATTCAGAAAATGGTAAAAACAGCTCGACGTTGTGTGTGACAATGCTTTGTGTATAATATCACGAACACGAGGTCGAGATAAAGGATCAGATTCTAACCTGTCATGGAGGAGTTTGCGTCACAGCAGTCCATTAAATTAAAATCCTCAGCTGAATCGCATCCTGAGCTGTTGGTACGGCTACTGATATTCAATTCTTCGTCCTCCATCTCACATGTCCGAAAATTCAGTTTTTGAGCGACTTCCATGATTTTAAAGTGTCACCACTTTCTCACTCGTTATTTTTGTACCCCTCAAAATAATCACTGACTTACTCTATGTCTCTATCACCCAAATACGTTCTTGGCAATAACGGAGCATCCAAACGATTTCTCGTATGGGCGCATTATGGCGTCGCCCGGTGTTCTATCGGAAATCTGTCCAATCCTCGATTAGTTGCGTTCTGATTGGTCGAAAGTTACAGGACCTAACGAATGAAGGAGAGGACACATCTTTGTTCGTTTCTGGTTTTTCTTTAGGTATACTCTGGG
>JAUESI010000034.1:2837015-2866456 GCA_032275145.1 Synergus laeviventris
TATATATAAATTGACAAAAAACACAAAATAAAATACTTCTTTCGTGGAACTATTTTTGCAATGGGAACTGAATCTGATTTATTTTTGGATAAAAGTGAACATCTATTTTCATCTGAATGAATTCGAGAAAGGAGAATACCGCAAAGCTCAGATGTATATTTTTTAATATTTCTGGGTAAGTAATACCTTTTAAATAATTTTAAGGAAATAAAATTATTTTTTCGTGTACGTACCTAGAAAAAGAGAATATCTATAAATTTAATGTATGGCGTCATTGTCTAATTTTATCCAGGATATCATATGTTCATAATCCGCTCAACTCCAAACACTTTTCGGTGATTTCAGGAACGTAACTATAGAATTGGGTCAATTTAAGCATTTTGTGTTAATATGTTAATATTAAGTTAATGATATAAAAAAGTCATGATATAGTCAGTAAATTTTTATTTTGTAATTAGAAATATTTATACCTGGATGTATATATTGTATATTTAAATTTCTTTTTACCTTACAGATTTTGATTATTCATATAATCAATGCTATTTTAATATTTTGCCATATCAGAAAAAAACTTTGTAATGATATATTGTTCACCATATAAACATTTTCAAATAAAATTTTTTTCAAAATATCAATTTATTCAATTTATATTCATATCTTCTTTCTTTTACTGTTATCAAAATCAATTTAAACTAAATACACAACTTTCAAATTTTAAAAAACTTAAACTTTAAAATACATGATTTTATAGAAACGCTTTATAAAAAAACCGATAAACAAAATAGTTTTAAAAAATTGTTTATTGTAAGTAAAGCAACTCTAAAACAAAATATCAGTATATTAATTTATATTCACGAGTAAATTGCAGATAACAATTTTATCAGACTTCCGAGACTTTTCCAATATGACAATATGACCATGCAACTTTTAAAGAAATAATTACACTGTTGGACTTTAACCATTAATAGGAATACATAATAAAGTCAATAATTCTCTCTTTAAATAATTATTTATTACGTAATTCTTTAAAATTTGTTTATTCAATTTTTTTTACAGAAAAGGCAGAAAGGATTGTTTATAAAAATGGACGATGATGAGGAGAGGGACACAAAGCGCTCGTGCAGAAGTGGAAGTTCACCATTAAGTTATCATTCTGCAAAAATGAGTTTGCAACGTGGATCTGAACAAACATTGTACAAAAGTTTGTTAGATATTAGCGATCTGAATAATGGGAATGGAAATTTAATTGGAAATGGCTTGAGTTCTGAAGATCCTGAACCTGAAATTGGCAATACTGAATTTATATCTGAAGATGTGAAAGAAAATTGCAACCTGAGCGGTCAAGATTGGGGACTGGTAAAATATTTAATAAGAAATTAATTAATATATATAAAACCTCTTTTATTTATTATAAATTCTAGTATGTTTCGCTTTAAACTATTTTGCTTTTAAATTGAAATCTAAATTTGAAATTCAGTCCACAAATTAATGTTTGAAATCTGGAAATTGAAAACATGTTTTAATACTCAACTATTTTATACAGAACAATGAAGGAACCAATTTGTTTTTCCGAGACAAAATTCGAAGCATCGACTTCGTTCTCGTCTACGACGAATACGACCGAGAAGCCTTGACATATCGATGTCAAAAATATAGGAAGGTATATGAATATTGATATTTAAGTTGAAAACCTTTTTCTAAATATTTCGAATGATTCATTTAAAATTCTCTTTAAATTTACAGACGTTCGAGGTAAATTTAGGAAAGGAAGGACTAGAAATAGAATATGAGCCTCCAGAATCAAATGGACTCTGTTTTTTGAAAATTCACGCTCCTCGTGAAGTACTGAGAAGATATGCAGAGATCTTAAAACTCAGATTGCCAATGAAAGAAGTTCCTAGACTAAAAATTCCTGATAATCGTGTCAATGTAATTTTTAAGGAAATGAATTCCTTCATACAGCGAATTATGAAAAAGTACTATGTAGACACGACTATTTTTCCTACTATGAAACATCGATTTACGGCTGTGTACAGCAGAGATAAGGAGTATTTGTTTGATTTAGAATCCCCAGAATTTTTTACGGCAGGAACAAAGTCAAGGATTGTTCAGTTTATTCTGGACAGGACTAAGTTTACTGAAGATAAGAAGGAAGTTTTTGGTTTTGGGATTGAGAGATTGATTTCGGCGAGAGCCTACATCGCTGCTTATCCTTTACACGATGTGAGTAAAAAAATATTAATTAATTTATAAAGAAGTATTAAAAATGAATTACTTATAAATGGAGACTTTAAGCGTTTAAAAGGAAGATGTAAAATATATTGGTCTTTAAAAATCGATTAACATTCTATTAGATACTTAATATTTGGTCCGTTCTTTATTTCGTACTGAAAATTATTGCACCTCAAATCTAAAACGATTACCTAATTCTCATTTCTCATTTCTATGAAGAATTTAAGTTAGGAAGATATTCATTATTCACATTATCGTCTATGAGATTCGGTCGTATGGTCAGGTACGTACCAGTCGAAACTGAAAATTACCAAGTTAATTCAGACCTTTTGTGGTCAATTTTCAAATAAAAGGATAATTTATTAGAACAAGCTTATTTCTAACTGCATTTTCGAAATGCTTGGTAGTATAGACACAATTGTAATTTCTATAGGGAGGAGATTTTCAGGTTGAGCCCTTGAATATACATTACACCACCTTTTAACTCAGCAGGGTGCCAAAGATAAAACGACTATTTGATTTAAAATATTGAATTCCGAATGGACACTGTGAATTATCGCTTTATCTCCTTTTAAGACTACTTTGCTGAAGGTCCTTTAAAGTACAGTTAGGTGCAGCTAAATTGCTGTTATCCTAAATTTTTCTCTTGGTCCGGTAAATTTCCAAATCTGTTTAAGAACTTAAACCTCTGTAAAACTTCATACCTGGATTCCGTATAACTCATAAATATATGTACAGTTTCTTATTAAAAAAAATATTTTCTGATCTTTTTTAAGTATATATGTACTTCGAAATGATTTAAATTTATATATATATATATATATAGCATTTAAATTTGAATTTACTAAATTCAAAAGCTGATTCGACAAATGGATTCAAAAGAATTGAAGTTTAAATTTTCTAAGAGAGATCAAGGATTATTTAAACGCTGGCTAAATATGACCAACTTTTAATATTAAAAATAACATTTTTTCAGGGCAGTTTGAAGACTCAAGATTCGCTGCGTTACCTTTTGTACACTGAATGGGCCAGTGTCACGAAATGTCTTCATTATCAACCTCTCGACTACGTAAAAGAGTACTTTGGTGTAAAAATTGGCCTCTATTTCGCCTGGCTTGGATTTTACACCCACATGTTAATTCCAGCTAGTATTGTTGGAGTTCTATGTTTTTTATATAGCTGTTTTACTTTAAACTCCAATGAACCAACTGTAGATGTTTGCAGTCGAAATATCTCCATAAAAATGTGTCCACTTTGTGACCACTATTGTGGATATTGGGATATCCGTGAAACCTGTCTTCATGCCAGAGTGACTTATTTATCCGATAATCCCTCAACAGTCTTTTTCGCTATTTTCATGTCGCTCTGGGGTAAGGTACCTGAAATTGAAAAATTAAAAATTATAATTTATATTCACCAAATATTTTTTTGTTCCAGCTACTCTTTTTTTGGAACTGTGGAAAAAATACTCTGCTGAAATTACTCATCGATGGGATTTAACAGGTTTTGATGTTCAGGAAGAACATCCTAGGCCACAGT
Organism: Synergus laeviventris; assembly: GCA_032275145.1. NCBI lineage: Eukaryota > Metazoa > Arthropoda > Insecta > Hymenoptera > Cynipidae > Synergus > Synergus laeviventris. Next base: position 2,840,787 of record JAUESI010000034.1, read on the forward strand.
ACTTAGCTCGACTTGCTCACGTTAAAAAGAAAAGAGTAAATTTAATTACAGATAATTCAGAACCACGAGTTCCTTTTTGGAAAGTCAAATTACCAGCGACGATTCTCAGTTTCTCTGTTGTTTTGTTACTGGTATGCTTCGAATTGATTGCAAAATTTTATTTATCAAAAAGATACAAATTTCCAAACAATAAAATCATATAAATACTAAACTTTATTCAGATAGCGGTGGCAATGGCTGCAGTCTTGGGTGTAGTTTTGTACAGAATATCAGTTTTGTCGGCTCTCAGTGTCTATGGACATCCAACAGTTACAAGTTATGCAATTCTTTTTACGACATCAACTGCTGCTTGTATAAATTTATGTTGTATCGTTGTTTTCAATTGGGTTTATGTTTGGCTAGCACAGTACTTAACAGAAGTAAGTAAAAGCTTAACAAATGCACCAATAAATATGTATCTTCATATAAACTCAAAGCTCCAATTTTAAATTACAATTTAATTTTTTGTAGGTGGAATTACCTCGGACACAGACTGAATTCGATGATAGTTTAACACTAAAGATATATCTCCTCGAATTTGTCAACTACTATGCTTCCATTTTTTACATTGCATTTTTCAAAGGCAAATTCATCGGGTATCCAGGAAACTATAATCGATTTTTTACAAATCGACAAGAGGAATGTGGACCTGGTGGTTGTCTTATGGAACTTTGCATTCAATTGAGCATAATTATGGTTGGAAAACAGGCTATGAACACGGTTTTGGAAATGCTTTTTCCCCTTTTTTATAAGTGGTTGAATACCCTTAAGGTCCATATGAGTTCTGAGGAGGAATTTAAAACCAGAAAAAATTCTACAAGAACATTTCTTCCATGGGTGAGAGATTATAAACTTGTAACGTGGGGACCTAGAAGTTTGTTTCCTGAATATTTGGAAATGAGTGAGTTTCTTTCAAAATGACCTATAGCATATGAAACTTTAGTAAAGAGGCTGCTTGTAAAAAACATATATAATTTTTTTTAGTATTACAATATGGGTTTGTAACAATTTTTGTTGCTGCTTTTCCACTGGCTCCGTTTTTCGCTTTGCTCAACAATATTTTGGAAATGAGATTAGATGCTCGAAAGCTGGTAACAATGTACCGAAGACCTGTTAGTCAACGAGTCAGAGATATAGGAATTTGGTACAAAATTCTTGATTCCGTCTCAAAATTTTCTATAGTTACAAACGTGAGTAAATTTTTTCTGAATTGATTCTTGATAATTTAAAAAGTTGATTATATAAATCACTTTTAAATCAATTTATGTATTTGCACAGGCTTTTATTCTAGCTTTCACTTCAAACTTCATTCCTCGTCTCGTTTATCGATTGACCACCTCACCGGATGGTACCCTGAAAGGTTTCCTGAAGTACTCTCTCTCGCAATTTAATACTAGGGATCTAAAAAACGGAACTCGACCAACTATTGGACCAAACTTTGAACATATCGATGTCTGCTATTACCCTGATTATAGAGAAAATGCAGATAAAAATTATCAATACTCTAGTGCCTTCTGGTACATTTTAGCTGCAAGACTCGCCTTTGTCGTTGTTTTCGAGGTAATAATTTTGACGATTTTTACAATATTATATTTTCTGAGGTGTTCAATTCCATGCTATTGGTTATAAAAAACATATAAAAGACGAATATTACAAATATTCCTACAGCCTAAATAATGTCTCGACTTTCAGAATATCGTGGCACTTGTAATGATTCTTGTTCGCTGGTGTATTCCCGATATGAGTCCTCAACTTTGCAATCGAATTCGACGAGAAGCCTACATTACTAATGAGATTATAATTCAACACGAGGCTCAAAGAGCTTGCGGAAAATCGTACGATCATTTAGACTCTGGTGCACAACTCTCTGAAAGACAAAGAAAAACCATAGATAGTTGGAATCGGGTTCTCAGGGATTCAATTTCTACATTTGACTTTGATCTCGAAGTTCATGGACAAAGCGGAGATCACGACTCAGACGAGAAAAACTCAAACCTTTAAATTACCTTTCAAAAAAGTCAAAAGAATGTTGATATTTCCGGGACTTAATTTTTAATCGCATTTTACCTATTTGATTGACTCTAATTAATTTGAATCTCATTTTATAATCAACACTCTAGTGTTGAATCTTCGTTGCTCAGGAATTTATTCTCTAAGATTTTTTTTTTAGATCCACTTTCTATAAAAGCACAATTAAGCATAAAACAGTTCAAATACCTGGATGAATTCTTTTGTATTTTTAGAATCTCTTGATACTAGTCATTTAAATCAAATAAAAATGTCTTTGTGATAAAACTGTTGATATATTTTTATCAATATTTATAAAGTTAAAGGACTTATTGTCTACTCTTTCATTTAATTAATTTTAGTGACATGTACAATTTACGACTGTTGTCTATTGAATGTTACTCGTTTACATAGATTTCAGGTGTAAAATATTAAATATATAATACTGTAATTTTATTGTGAGAGGACATGGAGTGATAACTAGAAATTTTGTTTTCTGTTTTTTAATAAATTTCTCCATCCCACAAATCTATCTTGAATAAGCTTTTGTGGAAACTCCATTTTTACAACATTATTGTACAAAAATCCACCATAGGAGTTCAATTAAAACTGTAACAATGTCCTAATTTATATGTATTCTAAAATTAGGTTTGTAAAATAAATAGCGTTTCTCCCTTCAGGTCGCCACGGCAGTAGAATCATTATAAACTAATCTTAATATTCACATAAATAGGTACAATGATTGCTGCAGTTCAATATCACAGAAGAATCTGTTCCACTAAAAATATCTTCGATTTTTATCTTCTGAATGTAATTTTTAATATTATTACTTATTAAAATATCATTTGTAAACATAATTTGACAGATCCCTCTGTTTTTAGTCAAACGTGAGATGCAAATTTTAAAAAAATGTCAATCATATCCACGTGCTCAATTGAATCAATGTCATAATACAGATCTCGTACAAGTGGTATATTTACTTCAGTCGTAGAAGTAATTTTATCCTGCGGATGTGAAGAGTATTTTGCCTGACAATCAAAAATACAGACGAGATAATATGTAGGATTTTCTCTTTGAAATAAAATGTTTTCAAATTCTAATTCTCAATGTACAATTAACTATCGTTTATTCTATAATTATTTTGTACAGGGCTTTTTCCAAGATCAATTTTTCATGAAAATATATTTTTTCATATTTTCATGAAAATATATCCTGTAAAAAGGTTTAGGTAAGACGTTTATATTATGAAGTGAGAAGTGTAAAATTACATGCTTCACAATACTGGCTTTAGTTTCAACCTTTCGTCATGGCCGTCCTGTCTGTGCCACTGGTCATTAAGAAAAATAATTTATCTTAAAAATGTATCCTCATTTTATCAAATTTTTCAAAATTCTTTCAATTCAGCCAAAAAATTGTGAACATAAAAAAATCCCGCGGGATTTGTATGTAGTATGTACATTGGAAAAGTGCAAAATATGAAGTTAGAAAAGTATCTCTTATCACAATAAATTCGCAGAAAATCCTGCATGGGCGTCGTTTAAAATTCACATGCTTCTTGGCTTACAAAATCGTAAAAGTGATCCTTATAAGCGTAAATTCACAGTCTCGGATTTTTATTTTTTTCTAGGCACCGCTTATTAAAATTTCACCAATTTTTAATCGTCAAACTACGAAGTATGACGACGGCTTGTGCACGAATGAAAAACGTTGCTAGGCCACGTTGATATTAAACGCACCATAAAACGACCATAGACAAAAATTATTGGTTGCGATTCGTTACATACTTAACTCAAGTATAATTTATACAATCGTATCTACATCCCTATCCGGGAACTTGAATCGAATAAAATAAAAAATTCTTAGAAAAAATAGACTTTGTTGGATATTTGCACGAGGTCATCTCGGTGCAATTTTCACTGTCGTGAATAAAGCATCATGCTATTCTTGTTTGGAACGGAAAGGAAGACTGTCTAGTTCTTTGAAGACAAATGTTCTTTTGCTTTGTTTCATGCTATTGCTGAACACAAAAACTGATCCTTTCGAACACTTCAATAAATGTTTACGTCAATTGCTACCACTTCAAAATCAGGAAATACAACTGTCTTTTCTGAAGCGTAAAAGATCACAGCGTTGAAATAAGGACGGATACTGCATCACTCTTCTGCTACGCCGAACTTAATAGTTCCCTGAAAGATATTATTTATGTTAGGAAATTGAGAAATATTCAAAATCTTGATTTAAAATATTGAAAAAAATAATAAGAAGTATTACTTACGTCGATAATTCTCTTCCAAGTAAGCCTGTTCCAACCAATCCTGTGCGTGATCGACTTCTATTGAGTTGTGCCCTTCTCTCTGCTGTGGAATAAATTTTAAGAAATTGTTAATATAAAAAATGTAATTAAATTAAAAACTGTTAAATTACATTTAATCTATGGAAATAACCTCAACTAACATTAGTATAAGATTACACCAAAGCTTGCATTCAGATTAATTATTGAAATATACAAACTGTTCCAGAAGCCGATTGTAACCATAAACCATAAATTAATCTTCTACATTACCGATTGAATGGATCATAACAAATTATGAATAACCACCATCTGGACAATATTTATGAATTTAAACGCTACTTTATCGCAAGAGCAATTAATTTAATTATTTATCCGATTTACTCATGCAGAAACAAATATTATTTAGTATTTTCTAAATATTTTTAAACTCATTTCCATATTTTTCAACAGACAAAAACAAACATATAAAAAAAAGTAAGTCAAAAAAAAATATTGAAAATTAATTTAATAATTCGAACGATTGACAATATTAATCATACATTCTCTATTACAATTGCTCTTACATTTTCACCAAGAATAAAAAAATATTTCGCTGATATCGAATCAGTCTTTTCTTGTTAATAATTATTTTTACTGAACGCTCATACCTTTCTTAAATACAAATTACCATATTTACTAAAAGATTTTCGCCTAAATATCATCTTACGAAAATTTAAAATGATTTTATTGGCAAGTCCCATGCATGTTTAAAAATTCCAACTAAAAGTATAGTCTTTTCTAAATCTATTCGCAAAATAATTGTATAACTTCTGTGTTTAACAATCGGCATCATTGAAGTTTTTTACAATTAAATTAAATTCTTCATAAGAAATAAACGATTCGCTACAACTCTCAAAAATCTCTTTGATACCTGATTAATTTTATCAAAAAAATATACTAAACCTGCTCGCTTTTATTAAATGCTATCCCTCATTCTCGGAAGTAACGCTTCTCTTCCTCTTATCATTAGATTTCTGTATATTATTTTTTTGATTAACCTCAGTCTCAGTGGTTTGTATTACATTATATTTTCGTGATACTTTCTTTGTTGAATTTCCTAACTTCCTCCACAATTTCCAGGTTTTCTTTTTACCTGAAACTTGAGGGACAATCGAGCCTTTGTAAAACTTTATTGGAGTCGATAAAGTCACCTGAGACATTGAACTACCCGATTTTGGAGAAAATTTGCTACTTTGGCTACGCGGAGAATTTTTATCAGAAAGAATAATTTGTCTATAAGCTCCCGGATATGATGATCTGGGACTTGCCATATTTGAAATTTCAAGAACGCCACTGACATCTTCAGTATAAGGAGACTTGATAGAATCTTCAGTTAAAAACGATTTAGAACGAGGACTCGGTGTGAACTGTGCGTCTCGAAAGTCGTTGAAAATGTTAAAAACAAGGAGATTTTCATTCTCATTTTTAACATCGATGATATTCTCAAAATTTTTAGTCCTCGCCAGATGAAATGCATAATTTTTAAGATCCTCTAGATTCGTGATATTGCCACAGGATTCTGAGAACTCGTTTGAAAAGTTGAAAATAACAGGCGGAGAAATACTAATATTCGAAAAACTATGCCAATTTTTCGAAAACTTCTTTTTGCTCCCATGATTTTGAGAAATTCTCTTCCGATTTACAATAGTCCGACGAACGATAGTATTTCTTTTCCTCCGTTTGCTTGCCATAATCCTCTTTCTTATAGGAGTTCCTCCATAAGCTTCGTTCAAATTCTCCTTTTTCGAGAACTGTTTTACACTTTGTTCAGATGAAGGAGATTTTCTAAAATTATCGGGTGTCCAATCTTTCAATTCGGTTATCACCGACTTATAAGTAACATCCTGGAAATAGTTTTTCGGAATAATCGCCATATTGTTGTTTTCAACAGGAGGAGTTTCAAGAAGATAATCCTGGTTGTAATTCTGAAGTTTTGACAAACTAACGGACATTGAAACTTCTCTTCTAGGCGTTTCTTCCAACATTGGCGATCTCGAAGAAATTTGAATTTTTGAAGTTGATTTATTTTTATAAACTCTATTAGGCCGAGAGAACTTTTCTTCCTTTTTCGGAGCTTTTTCAGCGTTGTCAAGCAAAATTTGCTTGTATAAGTTCTGATTCTCCTCAGGAGTGAAGAAAATATCTTTTTCAATACAAACTTTATCCTGAATCTTCACTTCCAATTGATGACCAATTCGATCCTTTTTAGGTGTTCTCATTGCCTTTTGCATCAGCATTTGTTTAATAGCATTTTTATTTTCTTCTGGAGTATAATATTCTTCTTCGTTATACTTGTTATTTGGCAAGGTTGAAGTCCGATTTGATATTTTAGAGTATGATTTTTCATCTAATAATTCATCATCGCTTAAACTGGATTTCGAATAGAATCGTTTACGCGATTTAGTGTGTCGATTATAGGTCCTCTGCTTTACGAATTTGAGTGTGCTGATATTATTATTTCTAACGAATTTCAACTTACCACCAGCAACACGTGTTTGACGCTTGCGACGTTGGTCAGGTCGACTGAAGGCCGAACCCGTTTGGAGGGCTTCCATTAGGCTGTCCATGACACCTTCCTGAGTTTCATGAGCGTTCATATCAACTAGCGCTCGTTTTCGTTCAGCGCGAGCCGCTTTTTCCACTTCCGCCTTCTCACGTGCTTCCTTTGCCCTTCTTTGCTTCTCTTCTGATTCCCGTAGTTTTACAATCTCCTTTTGCGCTTGCTGAAATCAATCATTTTTAATTTAATATTCGAAATTCCATATGAAGCAAGTTTGAAAAGCTTCAAGTTGAAAATTACCGCAAAGTCATCTTTGAACTTTTTGATGTCTCCAAAGAATTCTTCGATCGTATACTTCTGTTTGTCAAATGAATAGAATTCCGAAATTCCAGTGTAGAGGCCATCCATATTTTTGAACATGTTCTGCATCACTTCGTAGGATTCCCTTGCTTTCTTGGAGAATGGCTGTTATAATATTTTTTAATTAAGGAAAAAATTTAAATTGACTGCAAGTAGTTCTATATAAACAAAGAATCTTTGCGACAAATCTTCCCTGAAAATATTCTATTTTTGAAAAGGATACAGTCATAACTTCAGCGAAACGATCTTGATCGCCTTGAGGAACTCTAGCATTGTTGACATCCTGCTCGAGATTTTTAATATTGTTTTCCATTTGACGAAGAGTTCGTTGAATGTTTTCCAAGGAAACACGACTAGCTCGATCCACATGAGCCAACTCTTCCACAAAAGTGAGACACTCTGGGAACTTTCGTTCTATTGTATCCACCAAGTAATGCATAAGAGTTTGTCTATTATCGACGTCTTTCGTTGATGTCAACTGAAATTGTTTTTTTGGTTATTATGTTAATTTTCGGTATTTTAAATAAGGCCACCGTTGAATAAGTTTAAGATTAAAGAAAAAAATATGAATGAACCTTGGTTAGAAAACTAATTTCGAAGCCAAAAGCTTGACCATTCCTCGATCCGGAATTCATGTAGTTTCCGAGCAGAAGAATCAGTTCCAAAATTTTTGCGAACTTTTTACTGCCTTTTACTTCCTCACATGCAGCTGTTCCTGCTACAATATCTGGTTTTACGTCCTGTACTAACTCCTCGTATCGTAACATAAAGCTCAGCGATCTCAGTCTTGGCAGTAATCTTTTGATAGTAGAGACCTACAAACATAAGGTTCTTTAGTATCAATTTTTGAATGATATTTAGTATATTGTTATAAACATTTATATTTACAGTAATACAAAACTGTTCAGCTTCAGTTAAATCATCATAATTATCTTTGAAATTTTGCAACTTCGTCAGCTGATCAGGTGGTGGCAAGTACTGAATTAAACCTTGAAGAACATTATCTGAAACGACTGGTCCTTCACATTTGAGCAAGGATATTTTAACATCTTCATAAGACATATGCTTCAGCGAGCCTCCTAACAAAATCAAAATGTTTTGTGCCGATTTACTGTCCAAAACTTTAAGGTCCTTTATCTTCTTCGCTGGGGCACACCTGAAATTGAATCTTTTAGTATTTTTACTTTTAAAATATTTGTGTTCAATCCTTCCTATGGAAAAAAAAACTTAATTAGTCGACTTACTTATCAACAACATCGTCGATTTTCCTACCACTCGGTTTCGAAGAGAATTTTTGAGCTAGGCCATTCAATATTTCCGGACTTGCGAGTTTATCTTCCTGAACTTTTACCCAGAAAGACTTCTCCGTGAGTTTGTGAGGTAATATCTATGAATTTAAAAAAGGTAATAATAATTTAGCCAACGAATCCTTCAAAAACCTTTTAATACAGATAAGACGAGAAAAATAGGAAATAAATATTACCGCTTTCCAATTTGCTCTCTTCAATGGGCCATCAACTTCCCACTTCTTTTTAGGCTTCATTCCATGAGGTAAGACTTGAACAGCATTTACCAACGGTGGTCTCATACCTCCCATCATCGGAGGTGGAGGAGGTCCCATTCCAGGCATTGGAGGAGGTGCAGGTCCCCCCATTCCTAGATATTCAAGTAAAAAATTTTAGAATACATTTTCTAAGTCTAGATTAAAAAATCTGAAATTAAAATTGTAAAATTTTACCTGGCATTGGGGGAGGTGGTGGGCCTCCCATCCCAGGCATTGGGGGTGGAGGAGGACCACCCATTCCAGGCATTGGAGGTGGTGGTGGACCTCCCATCCCTGGCATCGGAGGTGGTGGAGGACCTCCCATTCCTGGCATCGGTGGCGGGGGCGGACAATTTCCAATCTTCTGTAAATCCAGGTAAATCAAAATCTATCCTTCAAAAAAAGCTTTAAAAGTTAATCATAAACAAAAGTACTTACACTAGGCGGTCCTCCAGGTCTACCCGTCTCAAGTTCTCTGATTTTATTTTCCGCGTGTTGCAACTTTGCCTCAGCTTCTTGTTTTCTCGCTATCGCTTCCTCCAATTTTTGAGACATTTCTATCAAACGATGCTCTTCTTCAGCTCTAGACTTTTCAACCAAGGTGTCAATCAAAGGTTGAACATCTATTTGGAAACGTTTCGTTGCACTAAAGTCCGGATCGCAGCCTGAACGATGTAATACAATTTGGGAGACGCACTCTTCTATGAGTTTATAATATGCTGGCCTATAAATTTCAAATCCGAGTTGGTGTTGAATTTAACAAATAGGAATAGACTAAGCTTCTAAATCGAAAAGAAAAATTAGTAGAAACTAACCGAACCAAGGCATCATCTCGGATGAATAAAAGGTGTTGAAGAATTGATAAGAAGTAGGGTTCAGCCGCTGAGTCCATAACCATGTTCTTTACGACTTCAAAGCAGTCGTTAACATCGTCCAATTCGAGTCTGACGTGATCGAACCTTTGTACGAATTCTTCATAATCTTCCTCTTTGTAATCGTTAAAGATTTTTAAATGAGTTGACAAATCCTCCGACTCATCTCCTTCCAAGGTTTCCAAAATATCTGCTAATCCAACTCGCATTATTTCATTTCGGAGATGCAACCGGAAATCCAGATCATCGGCGGATGAAATTATCGAGTTGATCAATTGAAGACAGACAACCTATAAATAAATCTTTCAAATTAATACAATTTTATATTATGAGTATTGAGTATATAGAAAATCCATTTTCAGGAGGATATGAAACTTTACCCTTAAATTTTCGTTCTTCTTGTTCAGTAGTCCTTGAACTATAGGTAGAAATCTTTCTCTGCCTTTGAATTCTCCATTCATAGTAATAGCGTCTAGAACTTTTTTATGACTGTCACTTGAAATGAGACAAACTGCACCAAGAAGTTTCACAGCTTCGTACATTACTGAAGGTTTACTAGGTTCCAGAGATCTGGCTACTATCGTTAAGGCTTCGTGATGGGCCAACATTTCTTTTATTCCGACAGTGTTATTCATGATGGCTTTCAAACAGCGAATGCATTCATATTGTATCCGCTCGTACCGATTGTCACTAGAAAAGAGTAATTTTTAAATTAAATTTAAAAGCCTCTCTGGGTGAAAAGGATCTGTGATCAGACTTGTAAGCTGCATTTAAATCAGGATTCGAGAATATTAAACCGGCTTAATACACATCAGTTAAGATTTTGCAGTATTCTCGAAACCTCTTTTAAATTTTAGATATCCCATGCAACAATGCAATGCAAAAAAATGGAGTGATGAACTAATCTATGTTGGATAATAAAAAATTATTTCTCATTCACGTGAAAAAAGAAGCAATAATTTCTTTTGACAGCAATCGAAAATATAAAATAAATATGGTAGAAACGATTTTGAACCACAAATATTCTAAAAATGCGACGCGAACCAAAAGCTAAACATAACATCAGCTCGAATTGCAGTTTAGCTATTGAATGGTATTCATTAAAAATTACCTATCATAATATATGAACGCACTGGAATGAAATAACGACATAATTAGTTAATTGACAGCAAGTAGGACACCCATGAGAGATTATTCATGTTTGAAAATAGACTGTGATATAAAATAGATGAAACTTACTTTCTGTAACATTCGTTGAGAGTCGCAAGGACCTGTTTCAATCCTTTCGTTCCAAATTCTTGCACCCAACTTAAGGGATTATTTGTAAGAGCAATTCTAAGCGATTCGATACAACTATAGATTTTATTTACACTTAAGTCTGGTTGAGCCAAGTACTGTATATAGTCCGCCGGCTTGTCAAACTTGGATCTATTTTCTTGTACACTACCTTTGTAGTGCAAGATCAGCATCTCTTTTTTCTTTCCTGCAGATTGCTGGCGTAATGGTTCCTTTTTCTCTTCCGTCAGATTCATGTTGGCCTGAGAAAAAAAGAATTATATTTTAGTAGCCTGTTTAGTTTTAAAATTCTAAATAAGATTTTAGTAGATTTAATCCAAAATCAGAACATACCAACATTTCTTCAAATCTGTCGTTCACCGTCTCTTCATCCATTCTCTCGATCATACACCGCTGTTGTTCGATTTCGTTGAAATCTTCGCCAGAATTTGGACGGGGGATGGTGTTGTGGCCCAGACCACCACCCCCTCGACCAGATTTTTTCGGTCGGCCAAACCATGTGTCCAACTGAAAGAATTAAAAATTAAAAATTAATATATTAGCATCAAAACAGAAGACAAAAGACTAGAAACTCTGGAATTTAAAAAAAAAAGTATGTATAGCGCGTAATTACTGCTGAACAAGAATTTAGGTACATCAGGTTCTATTTAGCCGCACCTTAAAAATATCAGAAAATACTTCGCACATTATGCAACGCATTTAAAAAGCACTAAAGTCAAGTAGAGGCACTTCAGCAATCGAATTGGTTTCATGTACTGAAGTTTAAAGAGAGGCCAACGCTTTTAGTTTCGATTAATTATACTCTCACTAACAAGAAGAGGAGGAAATATTGTTGGGCCATATAATGAAATTCAATCATCAAATATGCCTGAAGCATCTTTCAAGCTGACTTATCGGGTAAACAATGGTAGGTGAATAATAAAACCGGCTCTATTATTGGCTCTATTTTCTACAAGACACTTTCGAAATTTGTAGGAATAATCTGGAACATATAGGAACCTTTACACGACTTATTTTCAGATTCTCCATATAAATGTAAATAAGAGGAATCAGTGTTTCACATATAATGATTTTTGAAAATGACTTTTTGAAAGTTTCCTCTTGAATGCAGGCTTAAAATTGGAGGTAGATGCCTTGATTTGCATAAAACTTGGAACTTGACCTCCTACGGTGTTACAGCTTGATCAAGATTCATGAATCAAATGATACGTAAACGTACTACGTGAGGTCAGCTCTTGGCAGTTATATTGGACGATTGACCTCGTACTCTGCTTTAAAGAGGAAAATTGTACGCTAAAAAATTACAACCGACATTTACGAATCTACGTAGGAACATCACTGAAATTGTTCATTCAAATTAAACTCCTAATTCCGTTCTGCAAAGGTCGAAATCATAAAAATCAAAAGTTTACTTAAGTCAGGTCGGATTAAAAGGTTACCAGGAAAATCTTTTGATGTTAAGACGAATCTAATTAGACTTTAACCCAGGATCGATGATCAAGATAGAACTTTGCAAAAATCGTTAATTCTGTCTATATATATATATGAATAATTAGTCATAAACTGCTAATGAAATGAGGAAAATTACTCCACTAATTGAATTCGTAGAATTTTACTAAGGATTACTACTTTTAAATTTAGAACCATGAGAAATTAAAAATATTAAATTAAAAAGATTCAACTAATATTTTTCCTTTTTAAAATTATGTGAAGAAATTTAATTAAAATATCCCTGAGTTATCTCACCCATTCTGTAATCATGACGTGACTTTTAATATCCACGGGCTCTAATTTAAATTGATGCACTTTTTAGCTGTTCACTGCACTTAACAGTTCCCACGATTCACTACATTTTTTTTGCTGTGCTTTCTGCTTCAAATTAGAATTCATCGTGACGTAAAATCTGACTCTTGGGCACTCAGCACTTTGATCACTGTGCTTGCACTGATTACATCTGTCTCTAGATGTTCACTCTTTTTATTTCTCCTATTTTAATTCACACAAGATGACATTTTTATTATCAGAAGACGGATTAAGATCGCTTGAAGACACCAACAGTAAGCGAAGTGTTTACAAGATTATGCGGTGTAGTGAACGATCAAGTAAAATGAGAATCAGCTCGTTTCGACCTCGGTTTCGACCCACTGCCCCAATATCTCAATGAAGCGGTTATCTATTCTGAATTCCATAGATTCCACACAATCCACAAAAGATTGGAAAATAATTATAAAAAATCAGTTCCAACTTCAAAATTCGATAGTAGCGCTATAGAGAGAAAAATTGTCTATGGTATGTTACATATTTTCAAGTTAGAACTTGGACTCAGCAGGATTTTATAGATTTTAGGGGACTTTTTGAATTCAGGAAAAAAAAGGGGACCGACTGCAGTCCCTAAGAAGCTAGCATGTAGAATATGTAGAAATTTTTTTAGCATCAACGATACGGGATTTAATTCGTTTATTTTGGAGAAACGCAAACAAGTTTTCAAGGCAGCCTAACTGATACAATTCAATTAGAAGAAGTGACGGTAAACAATGTAAATGAGGCTGATAATGTTTCTACACAGACAAAATTACGTAATGCGAATCATGTGATTCTATAAGAGTCTCACACTAAAGAATGTGTCATTAAAAATCTTCTATACTTGTTTGTCAGGTTTTAATTAGAAACTAAATACTTCAATCATTACTTGATATATCTTAAGTGATTAACTCTTTCTCATATCGATCTCAATTAGCTGGAGGGAAAATAATTTCCATATTGTACAAAGGGTCATGAATTCCGTTATCTAATTGAAATTCCATATATATAAATTTCAAATTAAAACTCTAATAATGAAAATTTCTGCGAGAGTTCATATCTTAAAATAAATTGATTCTGTTTTCGAAGAGTTATTTACTCTTTGCTTTTTGTTTTGCAACACAAATAACTACTGGGATCCAAAATCGAGAGAGTATGTTCAGGTATGTTTACGTCCGATAAAAATAGATTATAAGAGTTAAATCGTGGGAAATTTGATTGTTTGAGAGATTTGGTGGTAAAAGATCAATTATTGTCCGGTTTAATGAACATGACGCCGTGCTATTTATAGCAATGATTCGAGATGACGTGAGGAATGGATTCTTCTCCATTGCGTAAATGAGTGCAGGGACACTGAGGATCTTTATTTCTTTCCAGAGGAACTGAGAAATATCTACTTCAAATTTGCGCAGTTGGTCAAATTTCCCAGAAGACATTTATCACATTTTCAAGGGTAAAAATTGGTGTAATAAAAATGGTAAAATTTAATCTTTTAATATAAACAAAATTACGAACTTGAGTTCAATATTTTTAACGTTTAATCGAACAGATTTTTCATCCTCTCTCTCTCTCTCTTAATAATCTCTAAAATGCTAAGCTACCTGTGCGGCCCTGAATGAAAGACAGGTAGAAACAGAGAGTTTATGTCTGGAATTTCAGGTATTAGCATTCATAAAAGATTTTAAATGACTTTATGTTCTAGAATTTCTGAATCTTCAGCCCTTGATTCTAAACCTAAAAATCTCTCTATACGTAGTAGGAAACAACAGAAAGTCAAAGATCCTCGAGCTATAAATCACTAGTTATCATAATCACATTGAAAAGAACAATCCTCTCAGAGTGGCAACAACAAAACAATCCTCAGGAATGTTTGTCACTTCTTTCACTCTTGACAAATCGTTACAGCTGAAATCTTGTGGTCTTTTCAGGCCAATGATTTCGCCAAGTGTCATTGAAGCGCGAAGACAGAAGTCATCAAGGGAATGAGACAGCATGAAATAAAAAAAAACGAGACTAATCAGTTATGGTTCGTGTGGCAAAACAATTAATTACGGAAGAGCTTGCTAATAGGAAGGAAACACATAATAATACAGAAAAGAAGTAATAAAACTTTCAAGTATTTTTAATTTTAAATTAAATTAATAAAAATTCACGTCAAACTTTTTTAAGTTACATATGATCTCACTTGTGTAAATTATTCGATAATTTAAATAAAATTGAAATAACAGGTAAATTCTTCGCTTACTCAGAACTTCGTCTAACATACTTGCATATAATGAAAGTGTTTATGCAGGTTTTAAGAAACAGGTAAATATTTTTTTCCTGATATCTGGATTTTAAAAAAGGAGGCGCGATAAAGGCGACGAGATCAGTTCCGCGTCGAGAGAAGGTTCGGGAAAGACTGAGTGACTGAATGCACCACAGGCTGCACGGCTGACAGTAATTGCTTTTGCGTAGGTGGAGTACATTGAAAGCGCTCTTAGGACTTCCGATTTTATTCAAAGGTATTACACACCTTTGACGATGCGGAAGTAACTCTGGAGCCAACCAGACGTCTGGAAAGATGCCTTCGTAATGTCGAGAATAACAGTTCATAATGATATAAACAAATAATATGTACCATATAACGTGCATACACTTTAAACTATAACTATTTTTAATTAAATATTAAAAACAGGGTAATAGGTATAATACTTAAAAAAATTAATTTACCAATTTTCCCTTTCTGTACTTGGCTTAAACTATATAAATTAGGCGAATGATGATGTTAATGAAACAATTAAATGGAAGCTAATTATGTTGTGTGACAAACTCTCACAGAAATCCCACGATTGGGTTCACGACTAGCAGTTTCACTCTTACGTCTCACAGTGGTAGCGATCTTATCAAAGTTGAGTAGCCTAGTCCAATTAAATAAACATGGCATAAAATTTAAACAACTTAAAAGTTCGAATAAAAATATTTTTTAGGCACTTATTTAAAAATATTTTTGTTTATAATATTTTTGGATTACTGCCACTTGTTTAGCGTTAGGCATATCAATTCAGTGAATTTTATACGCAGTCTCTCTTAATTTTTTCTGGACGTTCCGGTTGCGAGCTTTTGAACACAATGTGCGATAAGAAAGCGAAATTGTTTCAACGTCATGCTTACACACAATTATACGTCAAGAATTTAGTTCCGTAAATATTATAGAATTTAGATTAAATATAAGAAACTTACATTCAAAGTTTATGAAAAGTAAAAAAGTATAAATCAAGATTTTAAAGAAGTTAAGAAAAAAGTTTCTTAAAGACCTATTAAATGAATTAGAGAGCTATAAAATTCACGTTGACTAAACTCGTTTCTCGTATACCGTTGAATTAGCAAAATCAAAATCCGTGACGCTTTTATAGTTACATGTGAATCGGTAGATGCCCATAATGAATATTCAAACCACGAATATTACTGTTACATTTTTTACTACGTTTTGTAACAACTAAGCACTCGCCATCTATAAAGATTTCCACCCGATAAATAACGTTGAAAAGGAACAAAGAACTCGTTAAAAGTCGATTTTAACTTTGTTCATATTTTCGATTATCCAGGCGATCTGTATTTTCTCTCAGTTAAATGAAATTTGAAAGAGTTGCAAAACCAAATGTTATCACTGGAAGATATTTGGAATAGTGATAATAATAGAGAAAGATCAGTAAAATTCTCTAATGCCTGACCCAATAACTTATTTCGTAAGCTAAAATCATGTCGAAAGTCTTCTCCAGATAATAAAGCTGCCAATTTGGATTCAAACAATTAATAAACATGCGTGCTTTGTAAATGTTTATACATAGTAAGACATCCTCGTACAGTTATCTCGCGTAGCACGATTAATGTAACGGCACAGCATGCATGGAAATTAAAGAAACCGAAGGGCCGGCTGATGCCCGCAGCTCTGAATCTGAACTCACCAGCACAGGACTACCAGGTCTAGAAGTATAAAATCGGAATTTTTTTGCAAAAACTACACGTCTGTTGCACTAAAATGATAACAAATATTTTATTCAAAGTAATCTCCATTGCTTTTCACACATTTATCCCATCTCTCCGGAAGGTGATGAATGCCACGCTAATAAAACTGTTCGTCTTTTGAAGCAAACCAGTTATCCAGCCATTCTCGCTCAGTGATGCGAACAGATATATGTTAATCCGATGGAGCAAAATCTGGAAAATAAGTGACATGCGCCATTATTTCCCAACTTAACGCCTCGATCGTGAAGAAAAATAACTTTGTGATGCCTTCTTCGATAATTCGATTTGTGTTGACAGTTTCACCAGGTTTTAGCAGCTCATAATAGATAACACGACGCTTAAGATTCTCAAAATAGATCCATTTTTCATCACCTGTCACGATTCGATGGAGAAATGACTTACGTTTGACTCTGTCGAGGAGAATTTTGCAGGTGAGGCTTGCAATTCGTTTTCTTCAAACTTTTTCGGTGGTTTTCCACGATCTTCGTTTCTCACATCAAAATTATCACTTTCAAATTTTTTAAACCATTTCGTAGGCACAAAACTCGATATGTTGATACTTGTAGTAAATACACTGATAAATCGAACTTACGGTTTGTTGTCGTTATTGTCTACTGAAAATCTTTCTCAACTACTAGAGGCAAGCACCATCTGTAAGGAAATTCCGGTTTCATACTTCTAGACCTGGAATTTCCTACGTTTCCTACTCCATGCTCGAACGCTTATCAGGAACGAGTTCAGCCGGCTTTGGTAACTGCCCTGCAATTTTCGTGATCACTCACGTAGGGGCATCAAGTACCCTGGCCGTTGTAAAATCGCGTAACGACTAGAAATGTTCAAAATATCTTTATATGCATTTATTTACCTTTTCTTTGAAATAGCACTTTCTTCATAAATTCTTTTATTGAATATATCTAACCGAAGTGCTGTCGAAACCCAAGTGAGCTTGTTATTTTTGATATTCTTGATATTACAAAATATTTCAACATATTTCGACTCATTTCCAAATAATTCCTAAATATTCAAAAACATTCCGACACTACATTCTCCAATTCCCTTTTGAGTTCAAAGAGTTGCCTGTAATTTTAGAATATAATGTTTCTCAATAATTCATCTTTTAAATTCTTCGGAAGTTTTGGGAAATATTTTAAAAAGAGATAGAATGAGATAGAAGGGAAGTGGATTTGCATCTCTTTATTTCGATTGAAATTCATTCCGAACCAATCCGAAATTCTCCTTCCACTTTATTTTGTAAAGTTCTGTCTTTTCGACATCTGGTCGAAAATGGTGCAACATCAAGTTGTTCTCTATACATATAATATATCTATACATAATCTAACATATATATGATTCAAAACATTCAACTATTTATGATCTGCAGCATTCAATTATTGTAATTTGATCAAAGGGTAGATGTTAAAAAATGTAGCTATCAATAGCTATAAAGTTATAATAATACCCTCAAGCTGTGATTAGAATGGCAACATATACATACTTTCGTATTGAAAAGAGTTTATTGCGTAAGAATGGCAGTAAACCTAGAAATTTTATGTGAAACCCGTTTTAATATTTTAGTCCCTCTTTCAAAATATTATAAATATTTAACGCAAGCATCCACAAATCAAAGCTAAATTTTAAAAAATGCAAGTGGTAAATTAGAAACTTAAAAATTCCCCAACCCGAACATTTTTTAGAAGTTGCTTCATGAAATTGAGAAATCAGCTGATCCTGAAGAAATTAATGCGATTTGAATGGAATGTAATCTGCATTAAATGTCTAATTTTTCGTGCACGTATTGGTAGTTTATCGAATGAATGTCACATTCCGTAGTGGCAGTTTACGATCGAGTGATTGTTAAATAAAGAGCCTTATCATTCGTTAAATCATCAGATCTCGACTTTGCAAAACTTAAAGAGGCAGATAATTAAAATGAAGGGGTAATTAAAGAGTAGTTCAAGTTCAAGATATCAGATAAGATAAAAGATGATTAAATTGCCTCAAATTTGATACTTTCCTTTCATATAATTTGAAAGTATCAAAACAAAGTACAATAAAATTTTTTATGCAAATTTTGAATCTAGACAGAGAATAATTTTACTAATGATGCAATGTTTTGTTGCACCAGCAAGCTATTTTTCTCGATGAGCCAACCAATACAACTGAGACCTTCAAGATACAGATCTTTTCGCTTTACGAATTTTTAGTGTTCAATGTTTAAAACCATTTTTATTTTCCTTTCGAAATTTTTAAAATATACACAAAGGAGGATAATCTCGAATTTACTATTCAAATCGTTAATTATAATGGGGGGAGTGTCTTATATCGGATTAACCATCCATGAAGAGTCCGAGAAAAGAATTAACGACTTCTTACCGGAAGTGAAGACACTGACCGGGTACAAAGCAATCATCTCGAGAGGCAAAAGGCCGGCCGGTGAAAAATACACCAACTTACTATAGGGAGTCAGCTATTATCGAGACTTTACGAAATGAAGGACCTAGTCTACCTCTATAGAGAAACTTAAAGGTCGATGAGGTCATCACAAGTGACGTCACCGCTCGGCACGCCTCACTTGCAGGCGGAGAACGGTTCATCGATTTTTGCGAATCGTGGATCAAGGATGTCGTCATGACTTTGTTATACATAATGTTACATTGAATCTAGAATCAAAGGTCAATAAACAAATAAAATATGAAATTTCCAATAGGGAAATTAAATTATGTAAAAAGATTGAGTAAAAGCGTGCTAATTATGGGTAGTTTTTTTGTTTTAATCAGAGACTCCATCTTTGGATATTAACGATTTTCACTCGTGGATAGTATTTTTATAATATGCTTTCATAACTATAAATACCTAAATCCACCAAGTTATTTTCTTCTTCACCGAAGAATTACGATTTTGGCACATAAAGCATCTAAAAGTGGCAGATCTACTCTATTTAAAAAACTTCCACAATTCACAGATTATAATTTACAGTATTCACAAACTTCGAAGAATCCTCCATCGGTAGTAAATTCTTTAGTATCTTTGCTACTTTCATGGTTTATTTTTCTAACGTGAGATTGCTTTCGTCAATTTAATTCCTGAATGGATCTCTGGACTATTTTAAGACTCTCCAAATGATAGTACGTACTTGAATAAAGTGAGCTTTAAAAAATGAATTAATAACTGTAACCATTAATAAAATGATAATACTTTCAGAAAGAGATAATTCTTCATAATTAATAATCTTGATAAAAGAAAATAAGACAGTTTTTTTGAGCAAAAAGTACAGCAGATCAATTTTTGAGAACATGGGATTGAATTCCATCTAACGGACTTTAAACCACATTCAGCATTAAACGAGGCAGACGTCTTGTAATAAAACAAGAGGAACACAAGTTTCACTATTTACATGATAGAATTACTAGCCGTTAATGTTGCGAACGTAATAAGTCTGTACAAGAAATTTCGATAAAAGTGTAAAAGGAACCGCAAAATGCAGAATTCTGCTATTTTGTTTCAATTATATGCAATTACATTTAAAAAGAATTTATTTGCATCTGTGTTTAGAAAGGCTTTTGTAAGAAAGAGATTAATTCGTGTTAGAGAGTAAACTAAGTAATCTAATTAAATTTAATATTATTTTTTTAAGTGATGTAAGATCATCATGTGACACAGATCAGATCAGTTTAGCGTGATCTGACGTCATTACGTTAAGTCGTGTGTAGGTTTTTTATCGTCAGTTGAAAAGAAATAATTTTGTTTCTTCCGCGAAAAACTTTGGCCCTCTTCCCATTTCCTGTCTAAATAGATATATTCACTACGTTTTTGTTGGCGTGAACCGAAGATACATTAATCGATTTCGTTCAACTTGAAAGTAAATTTGAAGTCTGTTAAATAACTAGAAATTTGTTTAAGCGTAGCTATAGGAAATTTCGTACGAATAGATTGATTTTTTTTTTAAATATTAAATAAATATATTCATATTGAAGGTTAAGTTTTGGCCGTCAGTCTGCCAGAAATAAAAATTACATTCAGAATAAACAATCGAATGCAAACAATTTTTTAAAAATATTCCACTGGAATGAAAAATGTAATATAGGTTGACATTGTTGAAGTATTTTACGATCAAGGCCTAAATAAAGTGCTTTCAAGGAAACACGTGTCAAGGAAATTGGCAATATATTTATTTGCATTGCATATCACCTTTCCCGTAATAAAATACGAGTCATTCTTTGAATTTTTTTGTTATGTATGTAAATTATTGAACTGAAAAACATTCTCTTCAGAGAAATATATTATTCAATCGCCTGCAAATTACCAATACTTTTTCTAAATTCTATCAGTATCTAATATCTATCAGTTCTACACCATTTCACTTATTTTTTAGACCAATCATCAGACACGAAGCGACAGACGACAAAAAGTGACGTTTACAATATTTGATCTTTTTTTTGCATTATGAATATTTTCAATCATGCATATTATCATGATAGGGCAAAAAATACTGACAAACTTGTAATTGTCGTGGAATGCAGTCGTCCTGGAGAGCAATGCAGCTCAACCGGTTCCCAGGAGTTGTAAGCACGTCAAAAAGAATCTGACGTTTGCAATGGCATTTTCACAAATCTTAGAACATGCCGCATTGTGTTAGAAAATAACTAAACTCCTTCATTAAAAATGTCTTATAATGTGCTCTTTGCATTCGTAAATCCAATGAAGAAATCCTCATTAATTAAACAATTAAGGTCTTACGAGTCTAAGCTCGTAAATGTTTAAACCACTTGTCTTCCACCAACTGGTCTTGGCAATATTAATTTATCTATGATAACTAATCCTAGATAGAAGCTTTAACAACATTCTATTGTTGAAGACTGAAAAGGTATCCATTGTTTTAAAAAATAGTGAAAGGGGGTAGAGGAGCGTCTTATGTGAACGCTCCCTAATTTATAAATATTTTAAAATAGAAAATATTAAAAAGTTTGAAAAAAATAAAATATATAAGTTCAAGTAAATAAATCTTCTCTACTTCGAAATAAAATCTCGCGAGTTCTACGGAACAGATTTCTGTTTTTGAAAATGATTTCATATGCGTGAGTCTTTACACCACATGTGATCTTTCTTTGCAAAGTGTTGAATTAAAAACATTTGCGTTCTAGAACTTTTTGTGTCATCAATCTCCGTGTGTCAAGGTACTATAAATCCTCTCGTCCGGCATTGGAACAGTGTCGTATGTCTTTACGGTTGAATGTTGGATGTTGGAGGTTCGAAAGCAACAGAGAATGTGTGCGTTCTGTGTTCAGTATTCACTATTCCGGTAGCAGCAGGAAATGCGACGTGTGCCCATATGTAACATATCGCTGCCGGTTGTCCGTCTATCTTTCTATGTGGGTAAATAAGAACAACTCATATAATGACATAGAGCCATTCAGTGTGGCATTAAACATCTGTATAAGTAACTCCCCCAACAACTCTCCAGAATCAACATGCAGTTTAATTCAAAACATTTTTTTTTTTCATTTATAACATCTTCATTCATTTCCACTTCATTATACTACACGATTCGAAAATATTTACTCTCTATATAATTTTTTTTCAAATTCCAATCTGTGCTGGGTGAAATGGAAGGTTCAATTGACAACCTTGAATGCCTATTATATTCGTTTTGCTTCGTGATTTTGTGGTTTCCTGTGATTGTCACAAATACACAAACTCTGTAAACTTCGTCATTATAAATTTCAACTTTATACGAAAACGTGATAAACATTGCAAGATAGCAAGCTCTTATCAGAAGGAACACCTTTCTCTGATAAAATGAATTCAGATAATAGCAACCGATCAGAAAATCCTTTCTCATCTGCCGTTTTAAACAGTGCGTGTCTTCCCAAATTTTCTTTTTTATACTAAATGATTCACAGCAATGCTTTTTATTATAAATATAAGAATGAAATGAAATCTCAGTTTTACCTTGATTGACTCGGCTTTACGGTACCAACTTTTCGTCCTTCTAACGGAATTTGACATGGTGTTACAAGTTGAATGCTACCTTATAAATCGACCCGTTTGGCACTTATCGGCAACAGGACATTTCAACAAATCGTTCCGAGATATAACTCACACAAAGATAAGTCTAAATCATGTTTACTGTATATAACAGACACCTTTAGGTTATAACTGTCGCTCTTTAACACATCAATTTTGAATAACCGGTACTGCACATTTTAAAGATTCACATTTCACACTATATTTTCATTTCAAACGTTCAGCAAAGTATGTAATTCACACTTTTTTTTGCTGATTTCCATCGTCAGCAAAACTACACACTTTAGAGCAAATTAGGTACACATCTTTGAGACACAATGATAAAAAATGTATGAGTTCCAAAGATAAGACAAGCAATTTAAGTTGAAGAAGGGAATGATACACCACAAATTGGTGTATATTACCAGAATCGGGTCGCGTTTCAATGTAAACTTTAGCGTACAGAGGTCTGCGCACGACTAAGGATTTTCACTGCATGATAGGGGCGTATAAACATTCAAATACTATCTAGAGAACATTGTGTTTTCACTATGCATGGTTTCTACTCGGTTTCTGCGTCTGAATAGGTAGTTAACATACCAGCCTAAATGTCGTGGAGGGGGAAATGCAGTAATAAGTGCATGTACCATACATATGCTATGAGTGATTCGTACACATCGTTCTTGAATATATAGACTATAGACGCATTTAATTATCAACCTGCTTTTGAAACTTGTCATCTGTCAGCAATCAATGATGTACTTGGACCAAAAAATTTGTATTCCTAGAAACAGAGTTCAATTAGAAGCACTCAACATATTTTCAAATGAGCGTTGTCATACGAAAGAATTTTCAACAAGAGAATAGGAGAGACTGTGAAGCCTGATTTTACGAGTTTTCCCATCCAATGACCATTTTCTGAATGCACATGAAAAATATTCAAACAATGAAAGACCTTCAACTCTTCTTGACAATAAAAAATTTCCCATGAGAATGCCAACACCAAATATGAAGAAATAACGTTTATAATCTTCTCTTAAATATATTTGTTACTTTTCCAGTCCAAAATATACTGCGTAATATTATTTAAGCCTATATTTTAAATTTTAAAACATAATGAGTAACTTCGTTTTAGATAAAATTAACTTTTTATCATTCAATTTAATTGAATAGAGTACTTACAAAGCCGCTGGTCGCTTTATCTCTTCGATTAGCCATTTTTGTATTTAGGATTTCCTATCTGGGATGCATGTCCTAATTCCCTGAAATAAATTTCACAATCAGATATTTTTAAACAAAATAATCTAAATTTATATTTCTAGTGTAATCTAATAATCCCCCCCCCCCATATATGTATAAAATGGAATGTAGACATTTTCTTTTACGCTTCTACTTAAAGCAATCAATCAAATGCACCCCATACACTTCATGCAGGCATTGGAAGTGCATTCACAGAATAAACTTGACATTGGTCATTCTGCAATTTCAGTTGAATGATGGTTCAGTAGTTGACCGTCTGTTATTCTGTTTGATAGACACTTCATTAAATAAACTCCCTCGGCACAAAGCTTTTTCAAGTCTTCGGTATAACCAAATACTTTTTCCTTTTATTTTAATGATCTAAGTTTATTGATGTATAAATGATATATAAATGATTATATTGACATGATTTTGTATTAGTTATAATCCTTATAGATCTGAAATCTAAGATTCTTTTACATTTTCCACAACCCTTAAAAGTGACGCAATCTTTTGTGATTAGAGAAATATTCAACAAGTGGTCCAAGAGGAGATTCATTCTTAATTCTCATTGGAAAGCATTTTTAGTTTGTCGTTATAGGTATTTCATGATATCACCCAAAAATATCGTATTTTTAGCATTTAAAATAAGCAGACCTTGAAGAGCGACTTACTCATCAACAAACATAACTACCCATTGATCTAAGGTCGACTACTTCCTCAGGGCTATTACTCTATAGTAGTCAAGTGTCTGCTCCGAAAATGGAAACTTTAATACGATTATTACCGCAAAATTAAGGATACGTGCAATAGCGAAAATTGATAACCTTTAGGAATAAAAAACGTTTTGCGAAACATACTCAAAACACTCAAAGGTTACATTTTAACTTTCAAATTTAAAGATTGCCATGTGAATATGCTGGTTAACAGAATTGTTAGAACTGCGAGCAAGAAAATTAAAGGTATTTAGTAAACTTTGTAACTAGAAAAATATGTCTAAGTTGTACTAAAAGTACCTTTAAGCAGTAAAATATATAATCTCATTTTTGATAACTTTTCCATCTCTTCGCCTATCCTTATTGTTAATTTGTATTCCCTAAATTGCATATTTAACTCAAATAATAAATATATATATAACGAAATAATAAAAAAACCAATAGAAATCTATTTTATTTGAAAATTAAGACTAAAGAAAGTGGAGTGAGTGGGCTCCAAATTACAAATGAGTGAATTCCCGTATGAAACACGTGCTTTACTTGTCCTAATCAGATTTTATCATGAAAAAAAAGCAAATAGTAAATAATGAGCAATTGTACTTACCACAGGTCAAAAAAAATTATGATTGTAGAGTTCAAACAGCAGGTATGAGTCACAAACACATGGGTCAAAGACAGGTGTTGTTATTCCAGAGGGCAAAGATTTTCTAGAGAAGGGTCCACTTGTCACGAAAAAAAGCGGTAAACCACAAATTGTTATTTATGAGTATCCAAAAAACGAGCAGGCACACTTTTGAGAAGCTAGAATTTGGTTAATTTGTCTACTTAGAAAGAATCTTGTTCGGTCATTATAAAGATTTATGTATAAAATACATTTTAACTATCGAGACACGGCGTTTATTTCACAAATTTCACTATCGCTGAGACAAATCGTCACATCACAAAACATCGTGTA
>JAUESI010000034.1:2898522-2912802 GCA_032275145.1 Synergus laeviventris
ATTGTAGTTTAAATAGTATTGTATCTCTATATATTCCACACTCATGTAAATTTTTAATTCGATACATAAAATAAAGGAATAGAAGTTCATTTTTACGACCTGTGATAAACAACTGAGAACCACGTCATGGAAAAGTCTCTCATTTTAAAGGACACTTTAAAGAACACGTCAAATAAAGTTTCCTTACTATTAAACATTTTTCCATTTTTATACTTATTTAATCATTTGCTTATTTATTTATTTATTTATTTATTTATTATAGAAGCATAAAAGACAGCCATTTATATATAGCACTGAAATTCTGACACATATGGCGAAATGGAGAAATCTGAATGTACCCTAAATTATAAGATGTCAAATAAATCAACTACATATATATGCTTGTTCGATATGCATGTACCTTATCATACACGTTAGACTTTCGCTTTTGAATTTCTCTTTCAGTAGATACATAAAGTCAACTAAAGTTCACAGGTATTTTGTTTGGAAACTTTTTGACTGAATCATTTGAAATAAAATGTATAGAAATTTAGAAATATAGAATTTTTAAATTAAAAAAATGACCCTTAATTTGTTTGGATCTCTTGAAACTTTTAAACGATTGTGCAAGAGAATGCAGAAAATGTATATTTTCTTCCAAAATTTTGCAAAAACCCATGATATATTTTGCAAATTCAGCTGTGTGACTAAGGCTAGACATTACAGACGATTTGAAATACCATATGCACGTGCGATGGGTATTTTTAGAACAACCGTTTGCAGGAGGGATTGGGGGCTCGACTGTGGTTTGATCAATCAGTGGCTGCCATGCCACGTTCGTCACACCTCCTCGCAGATAATTTGTTATCACTCAAGATTGCATATGTATACGATTATAATATTTCATTACAAAATGACCTTATGTAAATATACCAATCTTATCAAAATTATTTGAATTTCTAATATTTTCAACTGAGTCTCGCGATTAATAACCAACATTTATTATTTCACACTAAGAAGCAACAAATCATCGACCACGGAAGCAATAAAATATTCTTTTAAGGAATAAAAATTAATCTGTTTTTGTAGATAAAAAATAATTACATAAGTTGCAGTTATGCTCTCGTTCATAATAAAGTTATACAATTTACAAAATTATTTTAAGGATAAAAAAGACGCATTTTTATTCACAGTACATTTTTCTTTGTATTTTAATTTACACTCGAATTCATAAAATAATTTTAAAAAATAGGTCTTCCACGTTGAATTGAACTTTAGACGAGATGTTGAAAGTACATGTATACATTATCATAAACTCATAAATTCATAAACTTGTAATCTAATCAGCCAAGCCTCCGTTTCAAGTGTAAGGCTTCACAAGAGTAAGCTTTAATAAGACTGTCACAATTAGCGCATTTTTTTATCAGATGTCAGCATGCACGCGTGCCACGCATCAGTCGCGTATCAAAAAAAAGGCGTCTCATTCCATTTTACGTTAAATATGTACTAAATCTACTGAAAAATCGGTGAAAAACGATTGGAATTTCAGTGATTTTTCACTGATTAAATTTGAGAGAGTAGCCAATCGCTGTTTCCTGAAAATTTATATACAAATTGACAGAGATAATAAGGTTTGATCCTTGATTATTTAATTCAACTTGACTTAATTTAAAATTTAAAGTTGTTTTTTGCACTAGTGCCTATAATAAATTGTAAGGTGAATAATAAATAAAGACATAAAAGTCTTCTTTTTGTTGTTGAAAACTGTGGACACGATTTTTATTACGATTTACCTTCTAGATCCAAAAGATCAAAATATGTTGATTAAACGATACGTTGGAGGAATGCTGCATATATTGACCTTTTGATTGGATTGGATAAGGAAAATATTTTTAATTCAAGGGGGGAAATTGAATCAAGGTCTGTCTTGTCGTTATCCATGATTATAAACCAGATTATATCGCATAAAACAATATAAATCTAGGTTGATTAAAGAAAAAGTTTTACTCTAAGAGTATTGGAATTTTGCACAGGTTTTTTTTACCTTTCACATATTTCTTAAATTAAAGTTAAATAAATTCACTCAAAATGAATTTCAATACTAAGATATGATAATAAATGCATCTTATAAAATAAATTCTGCCTAATATGAAAATTCATTTTTTACCAGGGTCTTAGAAAAAATTTGCCAGTTGGAATGTGATTGGAATTGATAGAGATGAAATTATGTAAATATCTAAACAAATAAGATTGTTTTCATTTTGTATATACATTTTTTGCGAATGTGATAATAATGATTGGTGAGTCGTCCATGTAACAGTTGATACTCACATATGCATTTCTCCCAGCATTTGTATGTATTCTGCTGACTTTGTCATTGTATTTGTACACCAAGGCGGTATAAACGGTATAAACCGTACGGGTGGGGTGGCAAACCATCACTCTTTACTCGTGGCTGTAACACGTGTTATCTCGGTCATGAACTGAGATAATCTTTTTCATCATTTTCTACATAATTCGAAAGTCAATTGTTATTAAAAAAATTTTAATTGCTAATTATATGTGTTAATTGCTGAGTGCATCGTTACTATAAAAGTGTTATATATTTGTGCACCGAAATTTTGTTAAAATGGTTTATCTTCACAGTCAAGTGGTAAGGGTCAGTGTTAAAATCTTCAATAATACCTAATTATAAAGTTTAAATTAGAAGTGATCTTTTCTTACAAAACCGAGAAAAAACTCTTGTAAATTTAGAGTTATTTTGTAAAGATACGGTTCAACTTTTTCATTAATGACTTAAAAGAAGTTACCGATTTTTCTAAAATTGGGTTGTAATCTGGAAAAGATAAGTGGTAAAGTGTAAAGTGTAACAAGGAAATATGTAATTCTGATTTTACAGGATTATCAGAAAATTTGTATTCTGAACTTGAAGAATTAAAAATTTTAATTTCTACATATTTATATTCTTGTGTACTCTATTACATATAATTATTGTGTATTATTAAATTTTCTTGGCAATGTCTTAACTTACAAGGAATACTAGTAAGTCATCCATGCCTATGCATATTAGTTCAGAATGAAATATTATATACTGGTTGGAGGTCTCTATTACAAGTACTTGAATTTCTATAGTCATTGGTAGCTGCGATTTGCTATGCTCAACACAGCTAAATCTCGACTGTATTACACGACATGATTATCAAGATTAAATTTAAATCAGAGAGAAGGTGAAGTAAGAATCAGTTTATTGCGAATTAAATTCTGCTCTACTCTTCTTCTTTCTGTTTTTTATTGAAAGAATATATATATGTAATTTACAAATGGGATACATGTAGTACCCGTATTCAATTAAAGCCCGCATTTCACCTAAAAGACTATTATCATTGTTACCCAATTAGTGTCAATCATTGACCTTTCTTTAAATTTGAAACGCATTCTTTAATATTTTTCTATTCATATGATTTTGACGATGAGGTTTAAATAGGATTTTTTTTAATTGATCTCACATGGAATTAAAAATCAATTTATATTCTAATGTCCTTCTAATGTTTATATAATTTCTAATAACCTTTTTATTATATTTGCAGGGTCTCAATGGCCATTTGGTGTTTGCCATCACAGCAGCTGCACTTGGTTCTTCCTTCCAACATGGTTACAACACAGCAGTTGTCTCCAATGCCGAAGCGGTAAAATAATAATAAATAAAAGGGTGTTCGGTTCAAGTTCTATCATCAAAATTTGATTTCTTCATGTTACTTAGCAAACATTATAATTAAATATTTTTCCTTTCTATACTTACATTTCTGGTTTGATAAAGAGTATGCCTACAGATCTGCTACAGAGCAAAAATATATTTAATTACAGTGTTTGTTAAATAAAATTCTGCTAAAATGAAAAGATAGTGATTTGAGATTAAACCTTGAACACAACACCTTTAAGTGTTAATACAACGGTTTTTAATTTGACTTGGTAATAATCTTTGAATAATTATAACAGGTAATGAAAGTGTGGATCGGAAATCTAGCAGGAAACCGGACAGGAACGGAAATAGGACCAGAATCGAGTCAAGTAACATTCATATGGGCCGTAATCGTTTCTATTTTCTGCTTGGGAGGAATGATTGGAGGCTCCTTAGTCGGTTTCGTAGCTGATAAATTTGGAAGAAAGGGAGGCTTGTTGTTAAACAATATCTTGGTCGTTTTGGCTGTAATTTTCGAGGGAGCAGCGAAACCTACACTTAGCTACGAAATGATTTATATTGGAAGATTTCTGATCGGAATCAACGCAGGTTTGAACGCAGGATTGGCTCCTATGTATCTAGGTGAAGTGTCTCCTATGCACCTCAGAGGAGCTGTGGGCACAGTTTATCAACTGATCATCACAATTTCCATTCTGGTCTCGCAAATTTTGGGTTTGGAAAGCCTGCTGGGAACTGCAAGTCAATGGCCGCTGCTGTTGTGCCTGACAATTGTTCCTGCTATTTTCCAACTCGTTACTCTTCCCTTCTGCCCGGAAAGTCCAAAATATCTTCTACTCGGTAAAGGAAAAGACATGGAGGCTCAAAGAGGTAAAGAAGATTTTCAATTTTAAAAAATTTGTATAAAAAAGTATGCACCATTATAATAACTTCCTTTTCTTTTTAATTTCAGCGTTGTCGTGGCTTCGTGGAACAATTGAAGTGCATGATGAAATGGAGGAAATGCGAGCAGAGTATGAATCTCTCAAACTTATTCCAAGTGTATCTGTAAAAGAATTACTTATGAACGCCACTCTTCGAATCCCATTGAGTATTGCTGTAATGGTGATGATCGCACAGCAACTTTCCGGTATCAATGCTATTATGTCCTTCTCGACCAGTATCTTCGAAATGGCGAGTCTTCCTAAAGATGCAGCCCAGTTTGCTACCATGGGTGTGGGGGCCATGAATGTCATCATGACATTCGTTTCTCTTATTTTGGTTGAAAGAGCTGGAAGAAAAACTTTACTATTGGTTGGATTTGGTGGAATGGTTATCGATACCCTCCTTCTTGCAATATGTATGCCATTTGCGGTAAGAAATTTTTTCTTGTTAAAGAATCGTTTCCAGTCAACTGCTTTTTGTTAAATCTTGAACTAATTGTGTCTGTTATAGTCCTTAAAATATATTAAATTAGTACGCCAACTGAACAGTTAGTTTTAGAGTTTACCGAATTATACGACTTTGAGTTTAACATAACTTTTTTTTGTAAATTTGCAGAAAGTCTCAGCGTTCGCAGCCTACTCTTCCATTCTCATGGTGATCATGTTCGTTGTTCTCTTCGCAACTGGACCTGGAAGTATACCTTGGTTCTTGGTCTCAGAACTTTTCAATCAATCAGCAAGGCCTGTTGCAACTTCGGTGGCTATCGGCGTCAACTGGACTGCTAATTTCCTCGTCAGTTTCGGGTTCAAACCCCTTCAAACAGCTCTGGATTCAAATGTCTTCTACATTTTCGCCGGTCTTCAAGCCTTGTTTACTTTGTACATCTACAAAAAAGTTCCTGAGACGAAGAACAAGACAATTGAGGAAATCAGCAGTATGTTTAGGCAAATATCATACCAGTGAGATTAAGAGTATTCAGATTCTAGTTTTATTCATTACAAAGGAAGCGACTAGTTGGCAGAACAACTTGCAAGAACAACAATTATGTTTTGCTATCTCAGGATGACTTTCACATCAAATTCTTATCGTGAATATTTCTCTTAATTGGTGCTGTGTAGAGATAATTAGCAAAATGCGCAACGCGCAGTATGGCCCGCTGTTTGTTTTTCTTTCATTAAAACAAAAATCAACAACAGGGCTACTTTCATAAAAAGATTTTCATCTTAACGTCGTTTTTACGCGATATTAGTTCCTACATATATGTTCCCAGGCACTGCGGTGCTAGAGTTTCCCACGAGTGACGAAACTAATGTCAGATAATAATAGATGATTATTAAGCGGATCGAAAGGATAAAAGCGCCAAATTAAAAGCGCTTCTATTTAAAAAAATCCAACAACTATGTTTCAAAGGATTTTGACTCTAGTCATGCGAAAAAACAAACCTGTTCTCTTATTTTCGCCTCAGCTGAACTCTTTCTAAGCCACGTATTACTGGTTTTTAATAATCAACTGTTTTTAACTCAGCACCCTTCTTTTTAACGATCTCGAATCAAAGCGATTCTTTAGAGGTTTGCGATTCGAAAATCAATTTGATTAAATGCGGCAAAGAATTATTTTTATTATATAATTTTTTATGCATAAATGAGTCTCATGACAGACAGTTTCCGTCATTTTATCGAACTACGGGATATATTTTATTACACGTATTCCCATCGAAAATTCACTTACACTAGATTTCCAAAATATTTAGTTGAATTTTTTAAAAGAAATTTGCAGTTTTATTCATTATAAAACGCTTCGTGGCAAAGTGTCAGTGACTTTTTAGAAATGGAATACGCTTGACTCGATTATCCGTGTCATAATGATTGTAAATATGTGAGAAGAAGCAAATAGACTGTAGAAGTATGTATTGTATAGAGAAATAGCTCTATTTCTGTACTGTGTAGTTGAATTTAATTTGTATGAAGCATAAAGCGATATTTACCGAGTTTTTAAGTCGAAGATTATTTATACGATTTATGATAACAGAGTATGAAAACCGATTATTCCTCAGAGAATCGATGCGAGTCCATTGCAAGATGATTTATTGTCACTTAACAGAAGTTTCTAATGGTTTCTATAGTTTTCAGAAATGTGAGAGATCACAGATAATACTCAAACTGTACGTACGTAGTATTATGAACGAAACACTTTTTGGAACTTGAAAAATCCGTGCTTTACATGAATAAGGCCAACTCTTCGAAGCCAAAATGTCGAGAAAACGATGCCACACGAGGAATGAGAGCCGAGGAAAAACTGATTGTGATGTTTTTGTTCAGTATGGCTTGCAACTACTCTAAATATTTGAATACGATATATTGATCCGAGTGTTAATGAAACCCCGGAAATTGTAGCTTTTTATTGAAGCTGATAATTGTTCAAGAGTAAAATAAAGCAACTACTTTTACATTATTTCGACAGAATAAATGGCTCAAATGGTGATAAATAATCAAAGTTATTTTAGGATAAGTTGTGTTTTAAAATTTCTTTCTTCAATCCAAATATCTAAATGTACGAGGACCCAATTGATTCGAAAAAAAGTGTCCATCACTACACTGTATCAATCGCATAATATTTATAGCGTTTAATTGGGTCTTGAATAACTGTTTTTAACTCAGCTTTGCTTCATCTGTCATCATGAACTTAAAAATTATTATTTAACGAAAACTGGAAAGACTGTAAAGAACGCCAATGAATTTTGGCACACACGAATGCTTGAAATGCAATCTGCTGTAAAATATTTGATATAAGTTTGTTCTTTCCTTTCTTTCGATAGAAGGCACTTTATCGAATGAAGTTTTTTAAGTTTTTCAGATGAATTTTAAAAATTCTTGTATATGTTTATCGTTTTTTCGTACCTACGTAAATAAGTTATTGCATCACAGTGATAGCATTTAGTGTAGTAAATTCTTTTATATGAGATCCGTAAGTACAGTAATGTTTCGAATAATCTTATGCATATCCGCAAAACCTAGTAGTTGTAATCATTTAATCTCCCTAGAAAAAAAAATTGTATTATGCGTTTCATAGACGAAATGCGTACAATAATATTGTTAATTTAATATGTAAGATTTGATATGTTGTCTGTTGATGCTGAGCATTTGCATGTTTCGTGATCATTAGATCGCGAGTTACGATGTGTTTGTAATGTGCTGCGATCCACATCATTTTTGATGCCGATATACAGTTGTACAAATAAAACAATTGAGAAGTGTAAACATGTCTTAATAAACAAATGAAAAATACCCAACCGTCTACGAAAGTGAAAACTGCGAGGAATTTAATGTTTATCGTTTTAAAATTTCAACTACTTCGAATTATATACATTTTAAATAGCAGGTCTGCAATAAATTAATTTAACTTGCAGATAGGCCATCGTTAAGTTTAAAAATTGAATAAGAAACATTCTCAAAATTATACACTTACGCGTTTGAAGTTTCTTCATTTACTTGAGTATATTTTTAATTTCAATGAAGAGTAGTCTATGATAGCAATAGCCGAGGAACGCCGATTAATTGGAAAGTGGAAACCTAAGGAAATTAAACAGCTTCAGATCGCAGAATGTGTATCTTACTCTTTATTTCTATATGTATATAATTTAAATTTCCTTATCGATATATACATAGTAGGAAAACCAAAGCAGGTTTTATCTTAAAATGAGATGAAAACTCCTTAAATAATTTTACCAAAATAACACAATATTTACAAATTGGGAATGATTTATAAACTTCTATGCGATGCAGCCAATGCAAATACTAAGACAATTCTGAGATAAAAGAGTTAAATTAAGTGAGAACAAATAATTTATAAACAATTTATTCTGATTTGGAAATGTCATTGGACGGTTAATTTAATTATTCTTATAATGTAGGCTTGTATGAATGACTTTTTTCTCCTTTTATAGGTTGAATATTCTTTCAAACTGATAATTATGATTATATAGGGTATACATTTTGACACTCAAAGGCAAAAGGGGAGGAAGACTTTATAAAAATTCGCTATTTGATAGAACGATGATATCCTCTTTTTTCGAATTAAAAATGTACTGACTGAGTATTAAAAAAGTTCATAATTATGTGATGTGTATCAGACATTTTTAATTGAAGCTTTTTACGAAGAAATTAAAAGTTGAATTGTGATTACAAGTCTCGCAATCTGCGTAATTCTTCATTTTTACGTTCATTCAAGTATTTACAAGACTGAAAGAATTACACAGAATTTCACACATTCAGGGTGAATATCTTAAATTCTTAGAGTAAAATTTTACAATTAGGAGTGTACACTTATTATATTTCACATGTAGAATATAAAATAATTCTATTAAAAATTGCAAATAAACAAATAAGTTCATAATATTGCAATTTAAATTCTAAATTGTCTTTGTACATTATAAAAAAAATAAAAATCACAGAATCGTTTTTGAACGTGCACTCCAGGTTGTATTTGTACACATCGACGAAAAGTTTAGTACGTAATAGATATACAGTCACGCCAGAGGTTTTCAGATTATTTTTCGATCCATCTTACAGTCTTGACATAGTCGTTTAGCCCCATTTCTTTTGTAAACACTAGTTATGATGTTAGATACTATGTAAGAATTACTATTTTGTACCCGCGGAACATAAATCACGACTCGTGTTACTGAAAATGAGAAGAACTGGAGCGTTCTAATTCCTCTTACCAATATTTTCCTTCGTGAATTCTGTTCAACGTTAAAAAGGTTCTTGTCTGTGATAAAAGTGATTGACTAGTTTAACATAAACAAATGTGTCACATTTTAAGCATAGACATGAACCTCACAAGGTTCTAGTTATTGGCAACAAGAATCTACCATTAAAATCCGTCCATCTTGTTTACATTTGTGACTCGGTACCGTAATACACTTTAATAGTTATTACCTAATTAGGCGAATAAATAAGATCGTAGACAGACTGACTATTTCATGAAATTTGATTCATCAAATTTGCTGAGTCGAATATCAATCAAAAGGTTAAGGAGTTATGCGAATTTTACGTCGGACTATAACATTACAGTGAATTCGAATAAACCTGGGCTACAAATTTAGCTTTCTATATCACTGCAGCCTCAGGAACGAATAAAATCCTTCTATCTTTTTGGTAAACCTTGACGAAGACAAATAACTCACTCTTCATTATGCAACGTTCTCTAACGCTCTAGCAAGATTATGTATGTACTTTGAGCGATTTCCCAAAGCAGTTTGATTAAAACATATATCCCTGAAAAACGATAAGCGTGGATTACTGCGAGAAATGCGAAATGGTAATTTTTCCCATTTTTCGCAGCTTATCATTCAATAAATTTTCAGGACCTAGAAAAGCCGAGGTACAAAAATGAAAATCAGTAAAAATAGATTTCCAAAATTAATTATAAAATGTACAGAGATGCGATAAAACGAGTGAGCGAACGATATAAAAAATGTAACTCGCGCTTTGGATTCGTTCAGTTTATAAAATTAAAATTGACGAGTCCCTATGGTGGATGTAAAGGTGACAAAAATGTAAAAAATGAGAGTAATACACTAGTTCGCATAAAATGCATCCAGGTATTTTTTAAAAGTCCATAAAAAATATCTTTGGTGCCCGACAGAGAATAGAAACATAGGTTTAAAAAAGTAACAGGCGAGTCACGCTATCGCTTCATCTCGAATTATTTGTAAAACAGTTAATAAGTAAACCAATTTCTTCCTCAGCTTTATCTTCTACACGATTTTCTTCTACCAGTTGATCTTTTCACTCGTTGATGACGGCGTGCTTTAGACTTCATTGAATCAAGCCAGGGTAGGGAGAAATCACTGAAATTAAAAAGGTTATTTCATAAATGTGATATTGCCTGAATGACAAGATTTTATTTAGACTAAGAAAGGAAATTCTGCTGATTTGTTTATACCTTAAGGTAAAACTAGGAACAGCAACCCCAAATGCAGTGACTGGCAATTGAGTATCCACTTGAAGACTTTGCACTTGTTCCGCATCTGGCCAGAGCGTCTTTACAATTTCCTCTTCAGTAGAAGATGAACAAGGACCGGAGTGATTTGTATTAAGACAAGTTGCTTGATGACTTTGCCGATCTTGCCTTAGTTTTAGCTTTTCCACGAGCCTTTGTTCTCTAAATAGCCGAAACCAAAAATTATTTTTCTCTTTTTTCCGAATTAACAGCTATTCTAAATTAGCATCTAATAGTAAACCTAACAAATATCAACCTTATTCTTTGTACATCCCATCGCTTCCTCCGCCTCTCATCATTCTCCAACTTAAGATGCCTTTTATTGAATATCTCATCGTCCAAATTTTCCGTCCCTTCCATAGTATAGCAACTCGTATAAACCTTTATCCTCCAATTAGGAACTTCTAAAGAAGCGGTAGTTTCCTGAGAATTTGTCACAGCCATTGAAAGTGAGTAATTCGACTCGCCGACAGCTGTGAAATAATGTTCCTCTGTCGTAAGGAAAGAATCTTTTTTTAAGGGAGATTTGATCTTCTTCTCAGATTTTTTTAAGCCATCTTGGCTCAGGCTTTTGCTGTCTCGTATCATCGGACATTGGTCATTGGCAAGATTAGTAGAGGAACAGGAAGCTCCTCTTTTTCGCTTGCCACTGATGTCTACTGGTGTAGGATCCGATCTCCTTTTCTTTTTCCCTTCCCAATCATGCCTTGAATCAACACTTATGTCATGCTTTTCTTCGTGCACATTATTAAGCTCTTGTTTAACGATGGGAACTCCACCACTTGTGTTTAACCGTATCTTAAAACTTTCATTGTATTGAGGACTAACACTATCGGGTTGAATATTTTTCTGATGGTCACTGGTTGATGGAAGACTTGATAAATTTATGCTCGGTGGAGAACAAGGACCTCCTATACGATCGGAGCCGATGGAGTTTTCTGTCGCCTCCGTTCGATGCTTCTGCAGGTTGACCCTTCTGTCCATCCGCTCCAACCGTAACTTAAGCTGAAATTTAAGGACAATTCTAAATTGAGCGTCTTTAGAAAAATATTATTGATTACAGAACCATTCTAAATTAAAAAGCTTTTCATTGTAAATACCAGATATTTGTTTACAAATACTCGGCTTTCATGAACCATTCATTCTTCAATAAATTGTAAATTATTAGCTGTATAAATATAAAAAATGTTAGTTATGTCAATCTTTCAAGGCAACTAATATGAATAGTAAATTAATACAATATCATAAATATAATTGAACATGTTCACAAAAATTTGTACATGTACCAATTAAAAAAAATGCTATTGATTTCAAACATGTTTGTGTAAATATATGCACGCTTACAATAAGTCACACAACGATTTTATAGGTTGTATAAAACCGATAATGCTGAAGAGCTCTGCACTTATGTCTATAACCTAGAACTCTAAAAAGCGCGGGTCATCACTTCAAATTACCTGTAAACCCTTTTGCAAATCATCGTCGAAGAAGGCACGGTTATAAATCAAACACTTTTGCATTCTGAAATCTTGTCAAACTAATCTAGCTGCCACTTTTTCTCATCTTTATTCATTTTTTACTAAATTTAAGCGGTGTAAATTTTTGTCAATCTAGTCAATCTGTGTATCACGGACATCACGGACCTCCATTTAACTGAGAATACTAATATGTCATCCACACCTGCTTTCATTCTTTTTAGGTTAGAATGCGAACTGATGCGATTAAATTCAAAACGAAGTAGTGTGAACTGAATTTAAAATTAAAATAACCCAAACAAATAATTCAAATTAATATATTAATTTGAATTATTTTAATAAAGGATTTTAGAACGCATACCTTATTCAGGATTTAAAAATATATTTAGAAAAATAAAAAAAAAATTTGTTTTGATATCTGTGAGACAATTAAGTGTTAATTGTATTTAAAATGTATTAAATACATGAATTTTATAGTACAAATTAAATATAAATATAGATAAAAGATTATTTTTTAAAAATAAGAAATATTAGTTTCTTAACGAATTATGAAATTATATTAACCCTTAAATTTGAACACAACTTACTATTGCGTGATTTTGCGTAATAACTAGATTTTTCGTAAAATTGATTTTAATTAGTCTTTTGCAGTAATTTTCTCAGAAGGGTTAATTTAATAATACTTAAGGAAGGTTTTAAAATAAAATGTTGACATATTCATGCACCGAGAGCTTCTAAACAGTCTGTTGACACTTTTCGTTCAGTGACAGCTGATCCAGGTTTGTTTATTTTGATTTGATAAGTTGACTCGAACAAAGGAAAGTAGATATATTTAAAAAAAAAAAGAAAAAAAAATCGGAGAAGAATGGAGTAGGTCAAATATTTTTTGTATTCTTCTTTTGATAGAAAAGAAACAATAAACAATTGTCGTATTAAACACTTTGTAACAATAGGTTAAAACAGATACAACAACGAGCAATCGAACATTATTGTTAAATTTAAAAAAAAAACTTAAAAAGAGTTTGTTAAAAAATTCTATTTCACAAATCGATGCAAGTGACATTTAGGAGCTCAATAGAACAATTGATTGGTGAATATGACAGGTATCATATCAAAACAAAGGTCTTTGATGATAAAATAAGGAATAATACTTTTTATGAAATAAAGTAAAATAATTCTAAAGGAGATATTTTTCTTACAGTTTCATTTTCTTGTCGAAGAGCAGC
Organism: Synergus laeviventris; assembly: GCA_032275145.1. Taxonomy (NCBI): domain Eukaryota; kingdom Metazoa; phylum Arthropoda; class Insecta; order Hymenoptera; family Cynipidae; genus Synergus; species Synergus laeviventris. The sequence goes on from JAUESI010000034.1 coordinate 2,911,827, forward strand.
CAAAAGTTTGTCTTTAGTGACGATCTGCTCCGATTGTTGCTGAATGAGATCCAGGTGTAATAAGAGTAACTCTTTAAGATGCTTAACCTCTGTGATATCATTTGGCTTATTAGCCTCATAAATAGTTGCTGTCGCAGGAGCTTCTCCATCCGTCATGCTTGCATACATGTGATCGAAGAAATGCAATCCAAGGATGCCAGCTTTGCTATCGTTTCGGAAGTCGTTGTTTGTTGTTGTTGAGGTGCTGTTCGTCGCCGAGGATGACTCGTTCATCGCTGCTACCATGTTGCCCGACAAATTAATCGCTTTGCTCGATTCGTTAATCGACCGGTGATCAGCGTTGACGCTACCCACGGAAATCTGGGATATATTTTCACCGTTCACTACTCGCGACGGGGAGTTTTTTGACATCTTCCTGTCAAATCTGCCTCGGTTCGGCGCCGGCGAACCGAGCTGAAGTTTCTCTCCGGTGATGTCTCCCCGGAGATGGAGTTCCTTTGAAAACGACCGGCGTCCTTCCAAACATTCACGCCATTCACATGAAATCACGAAGGTGCCCGTGGTGCAGACCGTGCACTTCGCAGTTGTTCGCAGTTCGCAATTAACAAAGTTGCGCTTGCGGGTTGCGGGTACCATACCAGCGTGTACTATAAAATAATAGATGCGAAGCTGAGCCGAAGACGTGAATGTTTTTTCCAAGAAAGACATCTGGTGACTACATAGGTGTAAGCGAGAGAGCAATCATTTCTGTCTCTTTTGCTCCTGTAGCAATTTTAGTGACCCGAGAAGATCCTAGAGGCCCTTGAGGTAACACCGTAGGGCACCATCACTGATATATTAGTGGGCACCATACGTATCTTAGTTATAATATCTATGGTTGCGCTAGTAAACTCTGGTAAACCAACCAAACCTGACCAAACCAACAGCTCTGCCAACAGAATGACCAACAGATTGACCAACGTTTGTTAGTTAAGAG
>JAUESI010000034.1:2912902-2923242 GCA_032275145.1 Synergus laeviventris
GTTAAGAGCGTTAAGAGTTAAGAAAAACGAAAAAATATTCAGAGAAAAGTGGTAAATTCAAATGTGCTTTTTATTATTCTGGAACTAATTAGTAATATAAAAAGTAATGGAAATATAATAATTGTAATAATCACATAAATAACTACCAGGTTTGAATTTTCATTTTTAGGGACTTAACAAGAAAGATATTGGTTACACTGAATTTGACGACATTTATACTGTCACGTGATTCACGTGGTCTGGTGTTGTCATATCCGTCATATCAATAACAGTAATATTATTTTTTAAATGATATGTATAATTATTTATGAAAAGTTGCCTCAATCCATTCGCATTATATAATTGTTTACAGGTAAAGTTGATAATTTTTATGATTCGTACAGTGAATTAGATTTAGAGTATTTGCGGTGTTTTGATAAAGCTATAACCTCAAAATTAAACAATTATTTGAATTATATATATTTTATTCTTACTTGATGTTTTCCTTTTTAAAATAAAAGTATTGTTTTATATAGCTGGAAAATATATTATTAAAAATTCTTAATTCCAAATTATTCAAGAACAATATTAAAGGTAAATTTTATAAAGGAAATAATAATATAAATTTATTTTTTTAACTTCAATTGTGTTGAAGTTAAAAAAAACACTGATATGTTTACACACATTAAAGTTCGACATATATAGATAACATTCGAAATTATTAGAATGTGTGTCTAGAATATCGCTCTCTGCATTATCAATATTTACACACACTCTTTAAACTAAAGATAATATAAGAGAAAGCCAGACTTATTATCAACTGGTCTATTTTCAGAGAATCATATTGAAGTGCACCAAACATGGAATTTTCAACTCTAACAACGAATTTTTTACTCTTACAAGTGTGCCTTTTATTCCCGCCTGCACTGGGAATTACTAATAAACAAATTCCACTTGTAGTAATTACATGGGATTATTTACAAGCATCTCAAAAAGGTAACATAATTAATAAAAGTTTAAATGAATTATCTCTTTAAATCGTAATTACTTAAAAATAATCATTTTAGATAACGAATTTTTAAACTATTGTAGCTTGGCAGACTATATTCCAAGAGAAAAGAAGTTCTTTGGATACTATTGAGGAAAGCTGTAGTTTATGTGAAAGTTTACAATGTCGAACGACGGTAGGATTTGGCGGTAGCCCTGATGAAAAAGGGGAAACTACATTAGATGCTCTTATCATGGATGGGTGAATTTTTTACTATCATATAGTTAATTTTATTTAATTTAAGTTAAAATCTGCTACTTGAAATTAAAAGATTACTATTGTTTTTGTAATGTCATATTAAAATTGTTCTCATTTGCGATAAAATTGTAGAGTAACAATGGACGTTGGTGGAGTTGGTTTACTAAGAAATGTAAAGAATGCCATGTCTGTTGCTCGTAAAGTTTTGGAAAATACAGATCATTCTCTGCTTGGAGGAGAACTTGCTACTGAATTTGCTATACAAATGGGATTCAAAAACGAATCGTTAGAAACAGAGAAATCACAGGACGTTTGGCAGGCATGGAAAAATAATAATTGCCAACCTAATTTTTGGAAAGTAAATACATGATCTATAAATTCAGTAAACTTAATATCTCATTAAAATTTAACTAATTTTGGAAGTAGAACGTAGTTCCAGATCCATCGAAATCGTGTGGACCGTACAAACCGAAGAGTAGGAAAATTCATTCTGAAAAGAAAACCAATTTACCTGTTTGGAATGAACAAAATCATGATACGATTGGAGTTCTCGCAATCGATACCAAAGGACATATAGCCGCTGGAACTTCCACAAATGGTGCAAAATACAAAATTCCTGGTCGTATTGGAGATTCGCCGATTGCAGGAGCTGGTGCTTATGCTGATCAAGAAGTTGGAGCAGCTGCAGGGACTGGCGCTGGAGACATTATGATGCGTTTTTTACCCAGGTTTGATGTTTAATAATTCGGCGGAATTTTAAATATAAATTAAATATAATTTTAGATGGAGGGCAATAAATATTATTTTGTTTTTCAGTTTCCTTGCAGTGGAAGAAATGCGACGAGGAGCTACTCCAAAAGAAGCTGCTACAACTGCAGTTCGTAGAATTGCAAAACATTATCCAGATTTTGCAGGGGCTGTGATTGCATTAGATAAAAATGGCAGATATGGAGCCGCATGCAACGGACTGCCTAATGGTTTTCCTCACTATGTGGTAAATTTGGAGTTGGGTGAACCAACTTTCTTCAATGAGGCTTGCATCTAGTGTGTTTATCACATCAAAAAATAAGATCAGAAGAAGCTTAATGTGTTTCTCATCTGAAAAATATATGTTTTTCTTAGAGATGTCTGTAAGGGTATTTCATATATGTATGTAAAAATCCAAAAGGATGTACAATGTACATGTAAGAAAAAAAATACAATACAATATAAAATTTTTTCTTTCTTAAGTTTTCATGTGATTATAAATAAATTAAGGATACAAATTATAGAATAGAATAGAATTATTTAAACAGTGTAATTTAAACAATTCAAGTTTTCGCGCCAAGCGCTGATGCGAGACATCTATGGAAAACGAACTAGACCAGAATTCATCACGTGAAGTATATCTTGCGACTTACTAAGGCCATGGTCAATTATCCAACAATTATCCAATGACAGTGTAAAGACGCAAAAATTAACAAAAATAAAAGACGCATAACAAAAATTATTGCAATCCGTAAATATCTGATGCATTTTCTTTAAAATTGGCTTGATTGAAATAAGAAGGAGGTACGTTACGGTTAGTCTATTTAAAATAAATTTTTACCTTGGTTTTTTTTAAACAACATTTCTTCGCTGTATACGCAGGAAAATGATATATTTTTATATGAACTCACAATTAAACTTGTAATATTACTTTCCTGCATCTTAAAATATGTAAATTAAAATGTGCCAATTGTTTTTATATGCGCGTTTATAGATATATATATTTATTACATTTACTTTTGAGGTTATAGCATTCTTAAGTGAAATTAGATTTTGATTGATAATTATCAGTCATCATTAATCAAGTGAAGTTTAGAAAAATGGGTAAAAATTCATGCAAATGAATACTGCAATTTTCTCCGACAACTAATAAAAGCTGGCACCAAATTTTTCTTAAAAAAACAATTATAGATTACTATATCTGAAGCTTTAGAAACCGACTTTTTTAGATTAAATAATGCTTTTTATAATAAAAAAAATAATTTACATACTCTTCTAGATATATATTAAGCTTCCAAAATGCCAGAAGACGAAGATATTAGCGCGTCGGTCCGTATGACCAACGATGACTTTAGAAAGCTCTTGATGACCCCAAGATCATCTGCTCCATCTTCTACACCTTCATCTATACCTGGAACTATTCGTGATGCGAGTGCAAAAACTGCACAGACACCTATCATTGGTGGCAATAATCGTGCCGAACTTCGACGAAAAAAGAAAAGCTTCTATGCCAAATTAAAAAAACAAGAAGAAGACAAAATGGCAGAATTAGCCGAAAAATATAGAGACAGAGCGAAAGAACGCAGATCCGGTACCAGTCAAGATTATCAGACAGAAGAAACAATAAACAGCGCGAGTGCTTATCGAGCTGTTGCTCCTGATTTAAAATCCGGCATGGATGCTGCTGAACTCCGGAGACAGTGGATTGAAAATTCTAAATTCTTGGGAGGAGACATGGAGCATACTCACTTAGTAAAAGGGTTGGATTTTGCCCTTTTGCAGAAGGTATAAATAATCAATTAATTGATTAATTAATTCTTCCTCTATCTTAAATATTAAATTATATCTTTTTCCATCCAGGTTCGAAGTGAGATAAAGAATAAAGAACAAGAGCAAGAAAAAGAAATGGAAAGGCTCGTAAAGCCGAAGGAGGTAAAAGAAGAGAAAGAAGAGAAGGTGAAGGAAAAGGAGAAAGAAAAGGAAGTTAAAAAGAAAGACGATGAGCTTTTATTTAAAACGAGACTAGGTCGCAATATTCATAGCACAATCATGTTTATGAGATCGAAACAGATAGAGCGCAATGAGCTTTTCACTCCTGGCAGAATGGCTTACGTTATCGAGTTGGATGACGAAAATGCAGATGTAGACATACCTACAACTTTAATAAGGAGTAAAGCAGACGTTCCAACTATTGATGCGACTCCCACTTTAACAACTAATGACATAGTAATCAACAAATTAGCCCAGATCCTCTCTTATCTTCGACAAGGAAGTAGGCATGGTAAGAAAGGAAAGAAAAAAGGCAGAGGGGATGAAATGAATGACATGGATATTGCTCCCAAACCACCACAAGACGATAGCATTTATGGTGATATTGGTGATTATGTACCTTCGGCTGAAAAAGGTGAAACGAGTCAGAAATCTAAAAAGAAAATGGCACCTTACTTTGATAAACCGCTTGAGACAGAAAGGGAAAGTGACAAAATGAATGTTCCAAGGTTACCAATTTCAATTGCGGCTCAGAGTTCGGCTGCTAGTGTAGGTCCGAATTTAGATAGAACACCAAAAGAAGGATTCCTACTCAACAAACTTATAGCAGAACCTGAGGGTTATGCGGAATGCTATCCTGGGCTTGATGAGATGCAAGACGCAATTGATGATTCTGATGACGAGGTAGACTATACCAAAATGGACCTCGGAAATAAAAAAGGACCCATCGGAAGATGGGACTTTGATACTCCAGAGGAGTATAGCGAGTATATGAATAACAAAGAAGCTCTACCTAAAGCTGCCTTCCAGTATGGTGTGAAAATGGCAGATGGAAGGAGAACGAGAAAGTTTAATAAGGAGAAGAATGAGAAAGCTGAATTAGATCGAGAGTGGCAGAAGATCCAGAATATTATGAACAAAAGGAAACCATCGGGCAATATTGATTCTGGAACCGAGTTTAAAGTTCCGAGATACTAAGGTCGTACTAAATTTTATATTTTAAAGCATAGATGGATTATAAATAGGAAACCATGATTGAGGTGCTCATTCAACATAGAGAAAATAAAATTAATTTAAACTATTAAGGCCATGTATAAGTCACGTAACTTGGCGCTTTGTAACAGTATTTCAGATTTACCAGGCATCACATTAAAAAACTACCAATTAAAATAATTTTATGTAGCAGATAAACGAAAATTTCTTTTCTCAATAAGAGGTGCCTGAAAAAATGGAAGCTGGTAAGGTAGGAATCGGATAAGTAATTCTGGCCTTAATTTTTACATTCGATATAATGTATTTTTTTAAATTAATTATTATTCATTGAAAGGTGTTATTAGCTATTCTAGGCTAGTACTGAAGTGATTAAGCAAATTTATTCAATATCTTCGGTTTTGTTGAATTAATTAATATATAAATAAGAAATGTGTCCGTTTTAGTGTATTGCAATGAAATAAAAACATTTAATAATCATCCTGTAGTAGTTTTTGTAGGACATAAGATTAAAATATTGCCAATTTCTTTTTAGCACATTTTTGATAAAGTTAGCGATTTATAATTTAGTATAGGGTTACTTTAAAATTTTTCTTTGCACAGTAGGAGTTTCGAAAGCGTTATGAAACTTATTAGGAAAAGGGAATGACCTGTGGAAGAAGTAGAAGATGGAATTGGTACATTAGTGTCATCTTCTGCAAAGTTTCTGCCATATATTCCAAAGGCCATTAAATTTTGTTGAGGTCCACTTAGGCTCAGGGATAGGAAATCATACTCAACGTCTTTCATAGCAACCGACTTGAAATTAAAATCGCTAGGATTTAAGGGCAAAAAATTTGTTTGCAGAGAAACCGGTATATTTAGTAGAGTAGCATTTACTCTTTGAGGCACAAGTGTTGAAATTTCAAGTTTCTCGAAGGTAACCCAATCGTTAAAAGTGTCGTTAACACCGAACTTTTGGCCGCAACTACTCAAAGAATCGTTGATACAAGTCATCAAACCACAGACTCGCACTCCTCTTGACACTGTTCCAAAATATCTTGCTCCAGCAGTTACAGCAAATCGATACCTAAAATTTATAATATTAAAATCCGTGATATTTAAAGAGAGATCAAGTTGATATTTAATAGATTGTCCGAAAGTTTTGTTAGAGAGACTACCTGTAATAATTTTCACCACTTGCAACCACTGTCAGGTTGTATTGAGCCTTATGATTAAAATAGCAACAGAATTCATATTTGCAAAGTGTGACAAATTGATCCATCCTAGGGTCAATTAGTTTCGTGGTAAATGACGACAACTTATCAACCCAAAAATTGCTTTGTGTCGTTGACTTGTCTTCAGTAGTAGATACCTCAGCATCCGTAAATTCATACAATGTTGTCTCGTTTTTCACTTTGTCGCTTCGTATTCCATTTTTAACCTTTGGTACATTTGCAATTAATAGAACATTTTTCACAATTTCAGAGCGAAAAACACCTGGAATTTTGTCGTACGTTCCAGAAAAAATACCACTTCCTGTTGTACCCGTGGAAGGGTTGTTGTATCCCGAAGATAATAAATTAACATTGTTAGCATAAGACCAAGCTGCCAGCACTTCTACAGCAACTAGAAATGGTAGTTCCCCGAACCAACGAAGAGGATGGACGATGTCGGAGACTTGGTGTTTATTAAGAAGCTCTAAGACTGGGGTTTCATGCAAAATGTCGAAGCAAATAATTTGACCGAATTTAACTCCAAAGTCTGTTTCAAATGTGGAGATGTCAGGATCGGAAGTCACATTCATATCGGGCTCAACAAAAAGATTGTACTTTCGGTAGCGACTGATTATTCTTCCAGTGCGGTCAAAAACGATATTCGAATTGTAGAGGTTTATCTTCTCACTTGAGCAATTCGTACAGTCTTCTTTTTCTAAATGGTTTACTACAACATAAGTCTTACTTTCCTTTGCTGCACATGAGATAATCTCAAGAGTCTATAAAAGAAAATGTCATTTGTAAGTTTTCCAATCAGATTTTTTTTAAAATTTAGACATCTTGCTTAAGAGATTAGAGTTTGAAAATTCAAATACTAGAATAAAATATATAGCTTCTATTAATTTCGTTATTAATAATCCCACCTTTGAAACTTTTGTATCATTATCCCCACAAGGTATTATGTTCATCTTTTCCATAGGATTAGGAACATAAGAAGCCATAGGTGCCTTGTATTTTCGCAATTCTTCTTCTGACTTATCCCTGACTTCCTTAAAGTCAATTATGCCAGTTTCGGGGAACACTATAATGTCTAGGTTCTATAAAAAATATTATATGTAGGTAATGGGTATGCTGAACATGATAAAAAAGGACTCGATAAATAACTTTTGCTTGAATGATACTAAAACTTACGGAATTTAATTCTTTTGCCTTTTTGATAATAGTTGCATAATTAAGAGCGTTTTTAATCGCTGCATCATTAAGACTCCCATTTATCGTTGCCGGATGGTATTCCACTACAGCACCAACATAGTGAGGCGATTCTGGAGTGCTCTACAGACGCAATTAATCATAATAATTACAAATTTTTATTATCATCGAATTTAAAATGAATAATGTTATTGAAGATATGAAAAAATGTATTTTACCTGGGACGTGCTTGAACGAAATAGGAAACCGATAACAGCCAATAATAACCAGTAATGGACTTTTGTATGCATCATAAACTATAAATGAATTATAAAATAACTAAAATAATAGGGTGGCCACATGTCAGGGAAAATATAAATTGATTATTTATTATTTTAGAAGATGTACATGGATTTTGATATGATTTTCTTTAAATTAATAAGATGATAAGAGATTTACAGGAAATACTGCAATGGAAATCTACAAATTTAAAATCGATTGAGCAAGATATCTGTAATGCATCAAAAAAAGCTCTAATCTAGTTCTGCAAACAGGGTAGTCACACGTGTTATCAATCTGGAAGAACTCCTATCAGATTTTAATCATTATTATGTAATTTAGAGAAACTTATATTCTTTTTAATCTTTTTAGAATTATCACGAGTACAATTACAGCCTAATAAGAATGATTGCAAAATTTCTTTTGATTTTAAATAACTTGTATAATGAATTTTTTTTAGAGTCTCAGAGAAGAATTCATAATATTATATCAAATTTTTATATCATTGTAATATAATTGTGCATTTATATATAAGTATAATGAAAGCTTTTCAGCTAAAAAGGAGATGCAGTGATTCATGCAACATTGCATTAATTAAAAAAAATGAAAAAGCGTTATCAAGAGTGATAACCGAATGTTAGCCCAATACTATGTATCATTAAATGGAAAAATATTCTTGAAGGAAATACTGACTAAAACCAGTTCTAGTTCATCTGTACTAACTTGGTGTAAACAGCTTATCGTTCACTTTTGACCTATCTGTATCAATATCGCAAGGGATTATTTTTACCCAAACTCGTTAATACTAGTTCTTTCATCATTTATCAACGACCTTATGTCGAATTATGTTAATTTGATATTATAATTATGAACATAAGAATTTATTAATCGAGGGTAAGATAGTTTAACCTTAGGGTTACATTAAATAAAGAATCCTGAGGTTCAATTAAATTCGAAATTGAAAGAATTCTTGATTAACATTGAAAAAAAAAACTATCGATCGTATGAACACCTTTTGTCCTGTTATTAGTGATTAACTGATTATTAATAAAATATTTCCACATTTTATTAAAATATTGAGTAATTCATGACACTCATAAGGAATTTAATTAATGAAAAATACGTACGATTAATTAAACTATTTCATTATAATTTATCCTGATAAAATCTTAGGTGTGTATTTTCAAAAAAATAAATGAGATAGATGAACTAATTTGCAATATCTATAAATATTTACCGTAATAGTGACACGGACTCAGATCACTTGTCGTTTTGAGAGAGAAGATAGTACTAACAAAGTACCGAGCGAAAGTTTGTTTTGACTCTATCTCTTTGCCGATAATCGCAGGTATATTACTTATTACAGACAGCCAATTCTGATGCATTTTACATCAACATTTCGAGGCAAATCCTTAATGTTATTCGGTGTAGATTAACATATTAGCTGATTCATACCGCATCAGATAAATGAATAAAAGTGTTGTTTCAACAAAAGACATGACTTCAGCTAATTTTTCCTTATGAAATAAATTGTTTTCTAATTGTATATACAGTATATACTTGAAGTTTAATTTCTGTTAATAGGTAGGTATCGTCTGTGCACAATAGAAAATATTGTTGTGAATTGTATTCAAAGATTTTGATATCTGCCACTTTATAAAATAATAGTCTGTGAATTACTACATTATTAAAAAATCTCATCAGAGAAAATAACTTTATCTTTTCTTATGAGAGTTATGAGATGTAAACTTTAAAGACTTATACGTATTATATATTTATTAACTACCTATATATACTATATAGTTCTGTTATCAAATCGGGATCTAATTATTAATCGTATAAGTCATGACCTACAGCTGATGTAACATCATTGAGCATCTCTTTAAGTCAGTATACTTAGAAAATTTCCCGAATGACAAAGTCAAATTCAAAGATTAGGAACCTGCGTAAATGAGAGAGATAAAATATAGGCAAAAAATGCAACATATAGAGGAGGGTATGATTATTAGACAGTATATAAACCAAGTTCCACTTTCCTCGGTTCAGTAAACTCTGCGATAGATCAGTGATCACAAGTGTTACTCTTGAAGTAGTAAATAGTGAGAGCCAAAAGAAAGTGAGCCAAGTGAAATATCCGTTCGCGGCTGTCTAGATTTTTCTCATAAGTGTTGATATTTTCCGATTCAATGCTGGGTCTTAGAAGAATCATTTTTTTCCAGCGATCTTTTTTCTCAAGCTCTGTAAGTTCTTTTTGCATGAAATATTTACACCGATTAACCCTCCCTCAAGTTCCATCATAATTTTGTATAACTATAATATATCTTTATCTTTTACGATGTTTTTTGAATTCCTTATTTTTTATTTTATTATTTATTTATTTCTCTTTACTTTAAAGTTTTTCCTATATTTTTCAATTGTTGGGCAAATGGTTTTGGTCCCTAAATCCGTTCCTGGGTTTTGGTATGCGGTAGTACCCATTCACTTATACCACCATTTTTTTTACAGCTTTTTTAAGGTGATACAGAAGGTGTAGAATTAACATTAGGTATGTATTTTGCACTTTTTAGTTTTGCAATGAGCATGCATGCACATCACGTTAACTAAAACTGATCCAGATGAAAAAAATTAATATTTTTAAATTCCTCATGCTGATTATATTATAGTGTCAAAAATGACTTATAATAATAATAATTGAGATTTAGAAAGTTATAGTATAGAGTTCATTC
>JAUESI010000034.1:2923342-2943370 GCA_032275145.1 Synergus laeviventris
TTTCTTATAAATTATACTGACATCGATGTATCAAATTTAGGCAGTGATGTCAAAGCTCAAAGTTGCGATAATTGGACAAAGTAACTTTGCAGCGGAAGTATATAAATCCTTGAAAGAGGATGGCCACTTCATCGCTGGTGTGTTTACAATTCCTGATAAAGGAAATCGAGAAGACTCTTTGGGTGAGTCACTCATTACTATATTAAGGGATTCACCGGCCTTTTATAAATGCTAATAAAATTCACTTCTCTAAGTCTTAACATATGACGTAAGATTACATGAAATTTATAACTGTATTTTTAAATATAATGCAAACTATAATTGAGACTGATGACAAGAATCTAAAAAATGTCTATCTACAAAGACTCTCATATTACTTAAATGAATATACGTATTTCTTTTAACATATTAGTATGAAATCAATGATAATTTTAACATCTTTCATGTGCAGCTGCCACAGCCAAAGAGGACGATGTTCCAGTCTTCAAGATCAAGGCTTGGCGGAGCAAAGGAAAACCTTTACCAGAAATACTTGAACTTTACAAAAAAATCGACGTCGATTTGAACGTTTTGCCTTTTTGCACTCAATTTATACCCATGGAAGTAATAAATCATCCCAAACATCGAAGTATCGTTTATCATCCCTCTATCTTACCGAAGCATCGCGGGGCCAGTGCCATAAGTTGGTAAGAATTTTTTTTTATTCGTTTAAAAAAATAACTCACGTGGATAATCTTAAATTACTTAACAGAGGATAAGATTGCGTGATTCGTAGATTGCAAATCTATATTCAACAATATATGTTGCATATACGTATATATAGTGAAAATCGATACTGAGTTTCCAAAAACCGGTTACTTATTCAACTTGTTCTCGTATATTTACCCACATTCTATTTCATGCTCCAGTTATTAATTTAGAATTTTCGTACCAATAAAGAGAACATATCTAAAAATCTTGAAAGCCTATTACGAAATACAATTTTTGGAAAACTATATCGATAATTATTGTTTAATAATTTATTTTGTTATTAGGACACTCATTAATGGAGACAAAGTTGCTGGATTGACCGTCTTCTGGGCAGATGATGGTTTAGACACAGGACCTATTTTGCTACAGAAATCTTGTCCAGTAAATCCGAATGACACCTTAGATAGTCTCTACAACAATTTTTTATATCCGGAAGGAATCACAGCTGTAGCAGAGGCAGTAAATCTCATTTCTAATGGAACTGCACCAATGATTCCTCAGACTGAAGAAGGAGCAACTTATGATCCTATGTTAAACAAACCAGAACTCCAAAGGTACTTTTTGAGTGATATTAAAAGACAATGAACATTATTTCATTCGATTTATTCATTTTACTTAACAACAGAGTGAAATAATAAATTATTTCTTGGGAACGTTTCAGGCTAGATTTGTCAAAAAAATCTGCTCTGGAAGTCCACAATTTCATCAGAGGTTTGGACAGTGCATTTGGAGCTTGGACCCTAATCAATGGTGAAGAAGTTCGTCTTTACGGCAGTACAATTTGGAACAAAAAGTTGCCTGAAGGTGACCCTGTTGATGTAGATGGTCACGATGGTATCGTTCACCAAGATGGTCTTCTCATTAAAGTAACAGAAAATAACTTTGTTAATGTAGAAAGACTCAAAATTGGTACCAAAACGATTGTTGCAAGCATGTTTGGTAAAATATCTAATGAAATGGAAAATATCGAATTCACCCAAGAAGAAGCGAACAATGTAGAAACTGTGCGAAATATTTGGCAGTGTATCCTCAAAATGGAAGTGGCCGATGAAACTGATTTCTTTGCCTGCGGAGCGGGAAGTATGGATGTTGTTAGATTAGTAGAAGAAGTCAAAGACGCTGTCGGCGTCACTCTTCAGAATATAGATGTCTTCATGGCTCCAGTTTTTATTGAATTTGCAAGAACGATGATTTTGAAAAGTCGCGGAGATTCAGCTCAACTTAATGTTCAATACGATGCAGTGGAACTTCGAGCCAATAATAAGGATCTCAAATTCCCTCGACAGCTCTTCATCGATGGTCAATTTATCAATGGGAAAGGTAAACCAATTGATTCGATTAATCCACACGATGAGAGTCTGATTTGTTCTGTTGAGTCTGCTACCCCTGAAGATGTCGATCATGCTGTGATTGCTGCCAAGAGAGCTTTTGACGAAGGCGAGTGGAGTAAAATCAGCGCCAGGGATAGAGGAGCTCTTCTTTTCAGGCTTGCAGATCTGATGGAGGAACATAAAGAAGAATTAGCAACCATTGAAAGTATTGATTCAGGAGCAGTTTACACATTAGCACTCAAAACGCATGTTGGAATGTCGATTGAGACTTGGAGATACTTTGCCGGTTGGTGTGACAAAATTCAGGGATCAACGGTACCGATTACACATGCAAGACCAAACAGAAATCTTACAATAACGAGAAAGGAACCGATTGGTGTTTGTGCTTTAATTACACCTTGGAACTACCCTCTGATGATGCTCTCCTGGAAGATGGCAGCTTGCTTGTCAGCTGGAAATACTGTTGTCATGAAACCTGCTCAAACTTCTCCATTGACAGCCTTGAAGTTTGCTGAGCTTTCTGTCAAAGCTGGAATACCACCAGGTGTGATCAACATTGTTACTGGAAGTGGTTCTATTACTGGAACAGCCTTGGCTAATCATCCTCTAGTTCGAAAGTTGGGATTTACTGGGTCTACTGAAATTGGACAAGTTATCATGCGGTCTTGTGCAGACAGTAATTTAAAGAAAGTATCCTTGGAACTAGGAGGAAAGAGTCCTTTGGTGATTTTTGAGGATACGGATTTGCAACATGCTGTTAGAGTCGCGATGAGCAGTGTTTTCTTCAATAAGGGGGAAAACTGCATTGCTGCAGGTAAGTGCTTTTTTTTAAAAAGAAAGAAAACGACGTATTTTAAAATACCTGAATTATTGTGAAGTAACTAAAATATATTGAAGTCTTCTAAAGTCTCTGAAGTCCTTTGAAGTATCCTAAAGCCCTTCAAGTCACTGGAGTTTTCTGAAGTATTTTCTGAAGCATTATGATGTAACTGATGTCTCCAGAAGTCACTGAAGTCTTCTAAAATATTCGAAAATCATATAATTATTTTGAAGTTTCTAAAATACCTGAATTATTGTGAAGTAGCTGAAGATTTTGAAGTAACTGAAGTCTTTTAAAAGTCTCTGAAATCTTTTGAAATATTCCAAAGCCTTTGAAGTCACTGAAGTATTTTAAAGTAAATGAAGTCATTAAAGTCTTCCAAAGTCTTGAAGTATATATAGACGTTTTTAAATTGAAATATCCTGGCAAATATTTAAAAGCATATTTTTAAAAATCTAATAAATGTAAAAATGTAATTTTACAAATTTCTAGTCTAATTACAAATTTATTAATTCTCAGGTCGGATTTTTGTGGAAGAAACGATCCATGACGCCTTCCTGAAGAAAGTGGTTGAGGAAACGAAAAAATTGAAGATAGGAAATCCTTTGGACCGAGCAACAGCTCACGGACCCCAAAACCATAAGGCTCATCTAAACAAATTAATTGAATTCACAAAAAAAGGAGCCGAAGATGGGGCTCGATTAGTCTATGGTGGAAAAAAACTCGCTTGTCCTGGTTTATATTTCGAGCCTACAATTTTCACTGATGTAACAGATGAAATGTTTCTCGCAAGGGAGGAATCTTTTGGTCCGATTATGATAATTTCTAAGTTTAGCTCGAAGAACCTTGACCGCGTAATTGACAGGGCAAATTCCACAGAATATGGTCTCGCAGCTGGAGTCCTTACGAAAGACATTTCCCGAGCCCTCCGCTTTGCGGAAAAGATTGATGCTGGAACTGTTTTCGTTAACACGTATAACAAAACAGATGTGGCAGCTCCTTTTGGTGGATTTAAAAAATCTGGTTTTGGCAAAGATTTGGGCCAGGAAGCTCTGAATGAGTATTTGAAGACCAAAACTATCACTATTGAGTACTGACCACTCACTTAAATCAAAGATATTTCATTAGTATACATTAAAGAAATATTTATCATTTTTTAGCAGGTATAGAAAGTTCTCCATCCATGTTTTTTTTAGTTGACTGAATTAATTCTAATTATAATTAGAAGTTAAAATAAACTTTATTCAAATGTATACAATGTAAGCTAAAATATTTGTCTTTCGTTTTTAATTTAAATAATATGGAAATACATTTAAACATAAAATAAATTTAATTGGGTGTCCTTTTTTTATGAATAATTTTTGAGAGTCTATATCTACATTCACGTTTGTAAAATTTTGTGTTAAGTGTTTTTTTTTCTATGTTTATTTGTGAATTTGTTAAGCAAGATAAGTTTTAGCGCGGGAAAAGCTTTGAGGACCGAGTGTAAAAACTCCCACACATGAGAGTAAAGTACCTATAAACTTTTTTTAATACTCGCATAAGGCCAACCTCCAGATGCTTGGGATTGCAGTTTTTCACTGCAGAGTTCCATATGTTTGCAAACTTATAGTGCTTCTTCTAATCTTCACGTGACGAATAATAGAATGCGCAAATCTCTTGGAAAATCTAGTGTGATTTATTTATTTTATTTTTAAAAAATGATAAAAAGAATTACTTTCCGATTAAATACATTATTCTGAATTCACATCCTTTATACTATTCTACAATTTCTTTCAAAATTCTAGTTAAAAATGGATAAATTCATTGACTAGCTGTTTAGCATGTTTATTGTGCAGCGGAAATATGCAAATTTCACTGCTTTCCTGGCTATCCACGTGGCAAGGAAACACTGTTTTCGTATTCTGTAACGATTGAATTAACAGTGACAAAGCATAATGGAATCAATAGCAAGACTTGAACCTTCATTTTTAGAATTTAAAAAATCTTTGCAAAATCTTTAAAAATTTGAGTAAATACAAATTTCTAATTTTTATTAACCAAATACTTTAGTTTAAAACGTACATTTAATACAATAGTTAAATTCCACGATAAAAAATGAGACTTAAAATAATTTTCAGTGATTATGGAACGACATTGCTTATCAAAAAAAAAGTTAATCTGCTCCTACGTCCCCTGAACAATACAAGAATAACAAAGATAAATTAAACCACCCTCTTCTAAATATTTTTTCAAGGATGAGAAGTGCCAACCCCTCTGATCCCCACGAGAGAACATAGCTTATGAAGAAAAGGAAGTATGGGTAACACGTGTTGGATTTCGAAGCAGCAAACACGTTCTTCGAAATGAAATTACAACTTGGATTCTTTTACCATCCACCAGATTCAGTTCAGTTCAGTTCGGTTCGTCTTTCGTGACTGTTCGTAACGCGGTTAATCTTTGCATACAAATCCGAAACTCGTGTATAACTACGAGAATAGAGTAAAAAAAATGAAAAAATTATTCATTTTACTTCCCTTTCTTTTCATAAAGTTATTCAAGAATGTGAAATATAGGTAATTTTTCCATAACAAAATGGTAACATTTATAAAGCTGGGTTACGTAATTGCTCAAGAATTGTGAGTAGGAAGAATTCTGTAAGATTCCTTACTTAAAATACTAATTTGTGTTACTATTGAAAAGCAATATGTCTATCCTTTAAGGCTGTTGGATCCAAGTTTTATCCTGAAAATTAATCTCTTTATTTTGCTTAAAAAATACTAAATATTTCCACTCCACAGTAGTACTAATTTTTGAAGTAGAATTATGGGTACAGAACGAAAAAATGTATAATTTTAATACATACTTTTTGTTTAAAATGAGATGATTGAATTTTAGAGTTAAAATATAGTTCTAAAAAAAGTCATGGGTAACCGAAATGTTCTATCTAATCGAGAAAATTGAGAGATTTTAACAGCAGTATAATTAAAGTTTTGCTCATTCATTTTCAGACTTAACTCCACGTCAGTCATTATCGTGGTTGATGGGTCGAGTGCCCACCCCTTCCTGTTTCCGTTTTGTATTTGCGTCAATATCTTTATGCACAGCGAACGCAACATCCTGTGGGAGAAATTCCTCAGCTTTCAAATCTTTGGTGTCAACAGCAACATTTCAGTATCTTATTGACCTCTCTACCGTCAAAACCTCCCTGTTCAAAGACTTAAAGCAATTTTCCTATCCAAGTCGACTCTCCTCTATAGTTTTAATATTCATTATTCAACCATTAATAATAAATTAATAATAATAACTGAAAAACATTTCGATTATTTTCACACAAGACATTCGACATTAGAAACCGCGAGGAGCGAAATTTCAGTTACGGTTGGGCTCATCATCAGGCACTTTGCTAGTATTAAAAAAATGCAAGCTGCCTTTTGAAGGGCAACGCTGTGGTTGACTAACAACGATGGATTTTTTTTACACTTCAACACATATTCTCCATCCCAGTGTCAATCTACAATGCTAAGTATTAACTAAATTTATAATTTAAGGTAGATTGTATTCCGAGTTTGGTGAGAACGTAAGTTTATTGAAGGTTTTGGTATAGGCGATACAGAAGATTCCCGCTGGAATTCAAAAGCTTGAGTGAATGTCCATATTTCGATAAAATCAGCGAAAATCTAGCGTGTGTTTTACGGTCAAAGACAAGAGGTTTATTCTATGATTTTTGACTATCAACTCTTTACTATCAAATGTAATTGCATCGCCAATTACGTTCGCAATTGGACACAATCGAATGAACTTAGAAACTAGATCATTGAAACTCACGATCTAAAACGCGACGACTCGCAAGAACATTATCAGGGTCTCTGTTAAAGAAGACTTTAAAATTTTTAAAATATTTATTCCTGTACTGGAAATTAAATAATTTGTGTTTAAAATTTGGAAGTTCTGACATTTAGAAATTGTACTATATCCCTAAAAAAGCTAAAAGAAAAGCTAAAATAAATTGCGAAAAACTTATGGAACTTGATAAAATTCCATAAATTTAGAAACCCTGATTAATGACGACGATCGTCCTCCCTCTTAAAGTTTATCACCTATAAAAAGTCAGTCTCACGTTTCCTGTACAGTGTTGTGATAACAACGTGCTTCCTGCTGTAATCATACTTGCGTTAAAATTGATTAACATATGTATAATTACACGCGCTTATACGCACACGCGGATCCATCTTCGGTAGTTACGCGGTGAGAAGAATGATGATTATCTTGCGACGTTTGTTCGCAGTTGATAATACGTGATATAAAAAAACTAAAATAAAGAAATTTATTAAGTTTATGAGACTACATTCGGTATATAGACACATCCACGCGTGCGACTCACCACTGAGAAAAAGTTGAGCCTATTCGTATATTTTGTATTGTCGAACGCACGATTCTTAAAGTCCGCACACAATAAATGAGCGCCTTCGATACAAATGACGAACTTTTTTTAGAGTATTTACATTTCTTTTTTAAAGAGAATCTTCACCTTTATTCTTATCAGAGCTTCTTCTCAGTGACTCGGAATCAATTTATTAAAAATCTCCTTAAACTAACATAGATAGACGATTTATTTGAAGCTAAAAGGAAACATTTAACAACGAGCAGAACCCTGCGTGGCTCCTTCTAACGAACGTGAAAACGTTGAAACGCGCGAAGTGAACGTCGTTTATTATTTCTATTTGTAACAAATCGTGACATCAGCAATATCTGTACTTGTCTAATTGCTTAAAAATCGAACATAGCGATTAATAATGCTTTTGATAATTTAACATAACATGTTAAAAATTATTATCAGTTTCTAAAAACCTCCAGAAATCTCTAAAAACATTCTTAAATCGACAACTAGGAAACTCGAAAATGAGTTTAGTTAAGATCCACGAGAGGAAAAGCGTTTGCGCCTCAATTCTATATTCATATTGTTAGTAATTTGTAATCCTAATGTTGAAGGTCGCAATGCTTACAGATTTGTCTTTGAATGTCTGAAAGATTTCGATGAGATCTTAACGACGGAAACAATTTCGAGTGACTTTAGTGAAGACACGTATCACTGGATAAAATTGAATTATTGTTAGACTCCATCGATGAAACTATGCTTGACGAGGAGGAAGCTGATGTCACTCGTGCGCATCAGCATCCGCAGGTGGTCACCAAAAATTAGAGGCTCCGTAGCCACCACCTCCACCCGTACCACCCCCTCCACTAATTCCACCAGTCATACCAATGGGATTGAACCGATGGGGATGGATTTTTTCCATCCTCATGGCTCCAGGTCCGCCTCCGACACCTCCACCGAAATGGTGTCCTCCTCGGGGTCCAAAACCTCCGGATCTTCCTAACATTCCTGGTGGTCCACCAGCACCGACTCCAGGCATTCCTCCGCCCATGCCAACACCAACACCACCAGGTGGGCCTCCACGACCGCGACCTGCCATTCCACCTCCTGGAAATTAAATTAATTTTTAGTACAAGAAATCAAACAAAAAAAAAACAAAAAAGTAGCAAGAAGTGGTCATTTGTTCTACCTTCTTGTATGTAAAAATGAAATATAAGAAGAAAGAAATTGAATTGTAACTTCACCTTTTATTTAAGAAGCTTACAACTTGAAGTTAGGTAATAAAAGGACAATATTACTTTCAATATTAGTATTTTATTCAATAATAACTACAATAATAAATAAATAATACTTATAAAATTACTTAGTAAATATAAATGTTCAAATAATGTGTGTGTACAGAATACATATATACATTGTTAGTACTCACCACTATTAATTATTTAAAGTCCAGTCAACGACAAGAAGAATTTGGTGGATCCAACGCAGTTTTCATACTGAATTTCAGAATTTAGTTTTCCGTAAAACTTGTCATTAATTTAAGAGTGCAGGATCCAAGTTATAATATCAAAATTTGAATTCTTCATTTTACTAGATAAATTGTATAACTAAATTTTTTTTTCACTATTTAGTGGTACTAATTTGAAAACTAAGAATTATGCGTATTCGAGAGACAAAATATATAATTTTATTAATGCTATTTGTGTAAAATGATTGAATTTTTGGGTTGGACCTAGAACTCTACGTTTTATCCAAAAAGTATTAAAATTAAACATTTTTTCGCTCTAGAGCAATACTTCTATTTCCAAGACGAGTACATATACAGAGCGAAAAGATTTTTTATTTCTGATATCTGTTAAATAAAATGAGAAAATTTAATTTTGAGATAAAAACTTGGATTCAACACCCTGAAGAATATTTATTTAAATGTAAATATGACTTATTGGTTCTAGTCCACTTTAGAAATTTTTGATTGTCGTAGATATATTTATTTGAAATTTTCTAAATTGGAAATTAAGCGTAGAGTTACTAATTTGTATTAGAATTTAAAACTTTAGTAAAAGTATTAATTTGCACTAAAAATATTTTACGAGATGTTTTTGTGTAAAAATTACATTTTTTAAATGACATTGTTAATTAGGAAATGGCTGAATCTTTTTTTCGGTTGTAAACTTATATTCTCCTTTGTTGTTTTTGATAGGTAGGCATTGAAAATTAAAACAGAAGATTAAATCAATTTTAAGTAGGCAATTCCCTCGCATTCAAAGCTTTAAAGACAAGTCATTAAAAGAAAAATTCGAATTGAAGAATTTCGGTATAAATCGAATAATTCTGATAATTCTCTAGAATCGAAATGAAATTTCAGTTTTAATAACTTGTCTTAAATTGTGTCTATAACGTATTCATGCGTTTAGCAATATTGCAAAGCGCAAATGCAGTTTAATCGAAAAACGAATAATCTAATTTCTTTTCAGGGCACGTGTCTTGTGTAAGCTAACTTCTGATTATGCAGAAAAATCTTCATTCGTGTATATCATTGTATTTTTACAGAGAGAAAACTTGCTTTCATTATCTAAATTTAATTATTTCCGTAAAATTCTCGAATTGAAAAAATACGCTTTTTAAAAGTTAAATAACTTTTCTCCAAAAGACAGTTAAATGCAATTTTTCTTTTCTAAAGTTTTGCAAAGCTCAGACTAGTTACATTTTTTCTATGCTTGGACCAAGAAAAATAAGGAAGGGTCATATATAAATATGCGTATCACATAAGAAAAATATATTTGTTGAAAATACTGTACAAAATACACAAAATGCAGTACTAAATCTCGTTACCTCATACAATGCCCGAATAAAATAACGGATATAACATTGGTGGACTGAGAATTAAATGCAAAATCAATATAATATCTAGATAGCAGTGTTTAGAAACTGTCGCTTAAACAAAGTAGCAATGTCCATGGAGTCCAAACTGAAGAGAAAAAAATGAAAAAAAAAAATTATGCAATGTGTCGCATCGTTCGGAATTGAATCCTTTAGATAGAAACCCAGCAGTTGAATCTTTGTTGACAGCAAGTCCTGTCGTTGTCTTCAGCCTCCAGGACAGCTCAATCCAATCACTACACAACACTACCGATTTTTTTTTCGACAAAACTACTCGATTTTTCATGTTTCACGAGTTCGCGATATCGCTCGCGCTAGAGTCACCCCAAAAAGTAAATTTGGTTTCCAAATTCCATCGCGAGCGATATATTATTCGTACACTTGTTTAAAAGACTTAAGAAAAATCGGTACGTAGCTTTCGATCGCTTTCAGCACGATCTAATGCAAGAGGTCACCGAGGTCCTATTTAGAGGCAGCCAATTTAGCTGGCAAAAAAGTTAAATCATTGTTAGTTTAAAATTCTCAAATGATAATTTTTAAATCTTGTTTCTGGCAATTTCGTACGATGCGCATTCCCAACGCAAATTAAATTGTTTTAAATAAAACTGCTAAACATAAAGAAAATTATAAATTTTTTGCTTCGATAAAATATAATTTCAGGCTTCCCAACACAAATGCTCTCAAAACATTAAAAATACGGTAATTTTTTCACTTAAGTAAAAAGCAAAATAAAGGGAAAGTTTTCTTGAAGAGAGGGCAAAAAAAAGAGAAATTCTTTTTAAAAAGTAGTAAAAACAGGGGTTAAAAGGGAGAAAGACTATGAAGCCTGTAATTTATTTTTAAAAAAAGTATGTAAGCACTGAGTGAGGGGGTAAATAACTTGAATTTTAAGCGGGGTTGTGTTGGTGGACGAAATTGACAAGAAAAATGCCAGCCAAAGGCGAAACATAAATTCATTTCTACTTAATTACAATATTTCAGTAGACTAATCAAGAACCTACAACTATTATTTCAAATAATAAATGTAATGGCTTGCATCAAATATATAGTGCATCTTTTAAATCTGAAATATTAATTTAGTGCAAACAAATGTTAATTGAACATCAATGAAAGAGGGGAGAAGAGTATCACTGAAATATTTGTAGAACTGAAAGATACGTTTAATTTTATTTTAACATTTTTTTCAAACATTGACGTCCATCCCTCTTTTAAAGAATAACGAGAGCAAGAAATAAAAGTAAAAATGTAAAACATGGTGAATAATAGCTCACCACGACTTTGGTTATAGCCGGCTTGCCATCCAGCGTAGTAAGCCGCTTTCTGTTTCCCGTGTTCCTCAGCAATTTTTACACTGAGAGGCTCAGAACCTCCATCGGGAATCGTTCCGTTTAGATGATTAATCGCTTCTTGTGCTTCTTCTCGTTTGTCGTATCTGAAGCATTTTTGATTTACGAAGTTTTTAGATAATCAGATATAAATGAGGAATTATCTTCTTTAATTGTATGGAAAACATTTATTTTTGTATCTGTTAATAAATTTGAAGTATTTAAACGTTTTAAAACAGTAATGCACTTGCAGTGAAATATACGTGAATCAGAGTTTATGTGAGTCAATGGAACGCGTTTTAGAAAATTTGGTGGAACCATAAATTTGTCAAGTGTGCGATTGCACAATGTGACTTGTGAGTTCGTTTCGCACCTGTCTGCTAATTTTGGATTCATTTCAAATTCTGGCACCCTATTTTATTCGCACTATTAAAGATCAACTATAACTAGAGCAAATAAAAATAACTAATTTCGAAAGATTTTATCTCTGATGATGAACATTACTTCAATTATTGAATTAAAGAGGAGGTAAACAAGGAAATTAAATAAAGCAATCATCTTTAAAACTCACCTCACGAAAGCTACACCTCTAGGTAAGCCTGTGAGTTTATCTTTGAGGATATTTTTCTGCACAATTGCTCCGAATTTATTGAAGATATCTTCAATCTGCTTATCCGTAATATTTCTGGAAAAATAATTTGTTACGATTTTAGAAATCTCGTCATCCTTTTTTTTTTCAACATTTTACCTATTTTTTGAGATCATAAAATTTCTCTTACCTTGGTAAGTTCGTTACGTATAGATTAGTTTCTTTAATCTCTTCTCCTGAAGGTCGCGCATGCGAAACCTTTAATTTCTTATTTTGAACCTGAAGCCCGTTCAGCGTTGCTATCGCAGTAGTTGCATCTTCCGCTTTTGCGTAATTTACAAAGCCGAAACCATAACTGTACCCAGTCTGTAAACATTCAGAAAGGGATATGTAATTTATTACTGATACACTATGCACTGAATTCGTATCACTTTAGAGACCTGAAAAAAAACTGGCAGGTAACAGAAATTTTAATTTTCTGACTTAACTAAAATCTGATTAACTTACCTTGTAATCCTTCATAACTCGACAAGACTCAACAGGGCCAATTGTAACAAACATACTGTAGAGTTCCTTTTCGGTCATACTCTGTGGTAGATAGTTTATAATGAGATTTGTTCTCGTTTCTGTTCCATTGCCTCTGTTCTGTTGTTGATGCTGTATATGTTGTTGTTGATGCTGCTGTTGTTGGTGCTGTTGTTGTTGGCGTTGTTGTTGTTGTTGCTGCTGCTGCTGCTGTTGTTGGTGATCCGTCATGTTGGAATTGCAGACACCGTCGCTGTTGATTCTTTGGTTTACTAACGCCGGGGTCACAACGGCTGGAATTTGTTGTTGATGTTGCAGATGTGTGTTGCTTCCACTGATCCCACCAAGAAAAACCATCGATGTGGTCGGCAAATACAAAAAATATAAACAAATTTGTTACTAAGACTTTTATGCACGGCGCCATGTGCCGGCAGATGATGGCCCGTTCTAGAACGTATATCATCTTTTCTTTTTTCTGAGAGACAAAAAATAAATAGAAAATAAATATGCGCATAAACAGTGCGACGTCAGACCTGCATTTGAGAAACAAACAAACAAACAAAAGCAAACATGAGGACTTGAGCGGAATAAGTTGACACGAAGGTGGGGGAAAAAATCAAATCTTGGAAAAAAGTCTAGCTTCCTGATTTACATAAAAAGGTGGCCAGTGGTCACTCAGAATACTCGAAACAAATCACAGTTTTTAATGATTATTCTCAGTTAGAAAAATTTTCGAACTTAGGTCTTAAAATTTGAACGAATTTCTCTATGATTTTAGAATTTGAGATTCATAACTAAACAATTCTCATTTATAAGTTTATTATTTCGAAAAATTTCCCAGTTTTCTGGTCGACTGGCCACCCTCAATAGCAAACAAGTTATTCTAAGGATATTAAAAATTAAAATAATTGTAAATAATGTGTCTATTGACACTCTTGAAAATTATTCCTATATTAAGGAATGCAAGGTAATCAGAAAAGGTTCAAAGTTCTTTCAGTCAATGATTGAGAAGTACTTTAAAATTTGTATTATTTAATACAATAATTGAATATTCCTAAATTCTTTTTCGAACAATATCCTGATTACTAAAAAACTGAAATACTAAATTTATAAACCATTCTTTAGTTTTGAAAAGTTATAGTATTTATGAATTTATTTTAACTCTCCAGATGTAATATTTAAAATTTACAAATTGTGTGCCATATAATAGATGAAATAAATGAACCGATTGTTTACTATTTTAAATTAGAGTAACCTTTCCTCTGTTTACCAAGACGTGCCTTTGTTTACATTATTCCACAATGTGGTCCTGCGACCCACGACAGATGCAATAAATAATTATAATTGTCCTTCATCTTCTTCATACTAAACTATCTAATTGGATTTTACCTTTCAGAAATTACCTGCAGAGAATACGAATTTATAATGTTTATTTGAGAATATATCTTTCAAATAAAATAAATTTAAAATATCTGGTACTTAATATGGACATGGAAAATCCATTCATTACATTTTAAAATTATTATCAAGAGTTTTGAAGAGTTTAATTTTTTTTTTTAGATATTTATAATTACTTGGAAATTAGGTCAAGGTCGTCAAAATAATTTTTAAAATATGAAAATTCTAATGAATATTTAAAGCTGATCGTGATTTCTCTTAATTTCATTTGAAACAAAAAAAAATAAATAAATTAAATAAAATAAATTAAATATTTCCGTCTAATTTTTCTACGTGCCTTTCAAAAATAACATTTCAAAGTTCAAGCCTGAAACTTGCCAGACGTTTCTGAAAATACCACGGATACAGTTGAAGCTCGTTGAAAAAAATAAAGAAATAATTTTTTTCAAATCTAGCTACAAAAAATCTTTGCATATTTTTTGTGAAAATGGAACGAACTTTTTAAGTTATGTCTTAGATTACAAAACTTCAAAAAGACTTAAGTTCCAGAGTTGCTTCGAATAGATTAAAATTTTTATATTACACCTTTTCAAGTGGACTGTTGCTTTTCTTAAAAAGAAAAGAAGATATTAAAAAGAAATAACCGAAGCTTCGTACATTTCCCCAATATAAATTATTATATTCTTTAAATTTGTTTCATTCTTCAAACATAATTAATTATTTTGTATAAATAAAACTTCTGTATTAATACAAATTAGATTAATCTTTAAAAAAAATCAAATATTTCAGATAATTTTTGAAGCATCACCTTTTTTACAGTACCTCTAACAGAATTTAAATTAAAAAAATATAGGGTACTATAAAAACAGGTTTAAAAAAATTAAATACCAAAAATACAATTATCTTGACTCACCGCATACACCAGACCTGATTATCTACTAGTAAGTTGCGGAACTCCATTGTTACGTTCATCACCGAAGATTCTGCTCCACTGAATGAAAGGACAGGTAAAAGGGAGAACGAGAACTGCTTTCGATTTCGAACCCCTTTTTGGCCCCTCCCCTTCTACTACTTCATACAGTGTTACAGGTATTTGGGCGATGACCTTAACGATGGATTTTCCAAATATTGATACTCATTCAAAATAATCCAGCTTTGTTTAATAATAATCAGCTTTCGTGGAAATTTTACCTGAGCTGCATAACGTTGTTTTAGAGGAACAATAAAATTTCTTTCGAAATACTATTTTATTCCACTCACCCTTTTTAAAATAGCTTTAAATATTTTGCTAGATATTGAAAAAAAAAATATTCAAAGAAATTTAAAATACTTTTTTATTATTTGGATTTTTTCTGCCATAGGAGAAATTTTGTTTCACCAACTTCATGTTAGCATTAATAAATATTTTTTGCTAAAACTACACTAAAAACTTCGCTAAAACAATTTTTAATTAGTAAAAATATTCACGCTGATTTTTATTTTCATAAAAAGGAGTACTGATTTTATTTTTAATCTGTTTATGTGCTTGCACTATAGGTCATCAGAAATTGGCGGCATACTTGCTCTCTATTTTTGCACAGTTAAAAATGAGTGTATAATGCTTTAGCTGCAAATTGTTGCGTAAAAAATGAGAATGAATTCCTAAGCACGGGCAATGTTCTCTAATTTCTACAAGAAAACTAGATACGGAGAAAGAAAGCCTTATTGAAGGTAATAGCTATAATATACGCGATCTAATTAATTGATATGTACTTTTGATTTGGTTTGATTGGTTATGGTATTTTTATAATAACGGGAATAAAAACAATGACCATAAAATAATTGGTCGATTATTTGTATCATTTGAAAAATTGAACCTCATAAAAGAGATCTATATTTGAATGTGGGTGGCTTCAAGGAATAAATGTCTTAAATTAACTGTTCCAAATTAAATTATTTAAAGTTTTCAATTGAAATTTTTCTTCGCAGTGATCTTTATTTATTTAAATGACGTATTTCTAAAAAATAAAATAGTTATTGTTAAAATAATAATAGGAATTATTTTAAACGTAATTCAAGAATTTTTTCTACATACACTGTTCAATTGACGGAGAAAAATTAACAGATTTAATTGCATGGCAACAAAGTGACCGATATTATAATTAATCATGCACTTCATAACCTCAAAACTGCAGGCGAAACTTTTACATGGAATTAATGTTGAAACACTTCAAAATAATCAAATGTATCCCATTTAAGTTATAATTTTTGAATATAAACTACATAATTATTAAATAATTGCAATTGGTAAATTCCAATTGTATCTGATGACGTAAAAAACTTAGAACCTAAAATCCCTACAATACATTGATCTAACGTCAATAAAAGAATCGATTTCTTGCAGTTTAAAAACTTGTTTTAATAAAATAATATTAAATTATCGTTGATAATTACCCTCTTGTTATAATTATAAAAAACTAAGAATGTTTGAAACATAAAAAACACGTAAAATAAATCATAAACGTCATAAAAAGCTTTGAAAGTTTGAGGTTAGATAACTTGCTAATAAAAATGTCAAAAGCCTTAACCAAAGTTAAAAAAAAGTTTTATCAGTAAAAAAATAGTTCACATAAAGCACAATGTTTGGTGCAAAAATTCCTGGTAATTTAAAAATATTGAAAGTGCATAAACCTTGACTTCCTCATAAATGACAACGGAAGCGATTCTGGAACAACTTCCTGTTTTCGTCTTTCATCACACACTTTTTTCTTAAAACTTAATTTTGAAAGTAAAAGAATTTGATTGTGGATTTTCTGCTATAAAGCATCGCACTTGATCACACTCTATAAGTATTCCCGTGACCTGGTTATTCTTTTTTTATAAAGAAAGAAGGAAAAAGGCGGTAAAAAGTTTGGCAGACCAAGCTGTCAGATCGCGGTGAAGAGGATGGTAATTGCGAGGAAGTAGAAAAAAAAAAAGAAAAAGAAGAACGATTACCTTTGCTGCAAATGCGGCGGGAAAGACACAATTGTGGAAAGAAAACCACGTATAGGAACGCAAAGGAAAAACTCTCGTATAGTTGTGTGCAATCAAATGATTACGTAAGGATGTATATGTGTTGCAGTTTGATGCACTGATGCACTAACAAGAGAAACGGTGGTTGCGGATTAACCAGATCACGATTATCCTTTGTACATCGAAGGGAATTTGAACGTCGAGTAGAACTTATTTTATTAGCGAAATTTAGTACAAGGAATGCGGAACCAAGAATTTCGCGATTTTTGATGCGCGTACTTCGGAGTCGGGTGCTTCGGGATGCCAAACCCCTGACCTGCCCAAAATATAAACTAGAGAGAATATGTAGTCACAGTCAGTCCAACTCCAACTGCCACCAGATGTCCTTCCCGACGCAAACTTCGATGTCGTCTGCTCGCGCAGCGACCCCTGACTTCAAATTTAAACGATGCAAAATGCATCTAATATTTTTTATAATCTTATTCAATATTTAAAAAAAGGTTTATTAATTTCAAATACTGTAAAAAATGCTACCAAATAATGAATGGACTTTTTTTAAGGTATAAGGAAGGACTGAAACGACAGGTTTTGGAGAACAAAATATATTATCACAATTTAAAATTTTCGTTTGAGGATTGTCCTAATTACCGTTGAACGAACTAGTAATTACGATAACTATTCTATTTATAAAGAATAATAGAGTGGCAATGAAAACCTGCAAATGCCTGGTATCAAAAATTTATTTTAGGATCTGGAAAGTATAATTAGCGCATTACTTTTAGTTTAATTCAGCCTAAGTCTTATAGCCAGCAAGGTTTTCAAACCATTATCCTGAATTTACATTATAGATTTGTTTTATTATGTAAAGCAACACATTTATATGTGTAGAATATAAATTTAAAATATGGTTTTTTATAAGAATCTTTTATACATACCTTGCTACAAATAAACGTTGCAATTTATTATTTGACAAATATTTAATTACCTGATTAGTTCACAGCTAAAAGAACCAGGTGCGAACATCACGAATAGAAGAGAATTCAACTTTGTAGAGAAAACTTCTCTAGAAAACACAAAGTGGCGAAATATGAATTGGCTAAAAGCGTTTATATTATGACATATAATGACATACAAAACATAAAGAAAATAAAAACCAAATCTGTTTTTGATAGTATTTTGTTTATTCGCGGCAAGCCCATTAGCTGAAAATTTTTCGTCAAAAAACAATATCAATTATTTTTGACACTTTTTTATTATTTTGAATATAAAAAGTTACAATCTTGCGACAAACCGTGTGTAAAGAATGCTTATACATATCATGTATATTATGTAACACATTAATAGCAATCTGATAGCATTATAACTTTTTTCCAAATGACACTTAATAAAATTCAACCATCAGAATTAGAAAGAATAGAAAATAGTTCCAGGATATGATGAACTTACAAATAAGTTTTCTAAAAGAATAAAATTTATCAGTCCAGGAGATCTCAGTGACCCAAAAGTTTCGTTATGATTAAATGGATGCAAGAGTACACTTGATTAAACTCCAATTTCTTTAATTCGCTGATAAAAATGTAGGACTTATTATTAGTCAAATTTTAAGTAATAATTGCAAATTTAAATATATGTCATATCTAATATTTCAATATTAAAAGAATACAACTAGATTCTTTCATCAGATCTTGAAAGCTATATCTTAATCTATTTATTGGTAAAGTCAGATTTCATTATTTGCGATTTTACTGACTTACAATTAGTATTATTAAAGCACTGTCAGAATATTACAAATTTTGTGAGAATAAAATGTTTTTGTCCTGCTGTTATCGATGATTCATCTTTTTATAAAGGTATGTCTCACCCATCTGAACAGATTTTAAATACGAATAAAATCGAAGAAAATAACCTTATATAAAAGAAAATAAATAAATTTAGTATTAATAAACTGTATACGTATACATTTATATACAGATTTAGTAGCTGCTCAGTCCTAGCTAGTCGTATGTTTAATACTTATGTTTGTACGTATTTTCCTTGAGTATTGCTTTTTAAAAAAGAAAATAGAAAATTTATCTTAGATTTCGAAAACCACTGAGTTTGGTGAAACCAAAGAGCCGTTTATGCTTACTCTCCTTAGAAGATTTTGACGTGCTTTCAGCTTCTGATGGATCGTTTTCTTTACCCCAAGTTCCAAAAGTTCTTCTAGGAGATTCGATGCCAAAAGGACTATACAACTTTATAGGTGTTCGTCCCAGTAAGTGACGAGATCGGGTTAGAGGAGTTGCAGATTTTTTTGCACTACCGTCTGGAGTAAACTGTTCTTCTAATCTTTGACGCCTGCGTGTAGATATTTTGAATCTCTGAAACGAAAAAAATACCCAGATTAGTAATTATTACAGTACACAGAATTTCATAGAATATAGTTTTTTTAGTTTTTATGCCAATGACGTCTATAAAATACACCAAATATTTTCATTGCATTTGGAGCACATATAGTTATATTAAAATGAGAATATGTAATTTAAGAAAAAAACCTGCGAGATGTTGCCAAATGTGACCTTGACATTGGAAATAGTCTTGGAAATCTTTTCAGCTCCGCTCTGCAAAGCTCTTCTGGAATCAATTGTAACATTTCCAAAACTCAAGTTATGCCAGTTTCTTCCCGGAATAGAATTGCCAGAACAATCTTTTTTTTCAGATCGCTTAGTTTCTTTTCCAAGAGAACTATTTGCGGATGAATTATTATCTTCAAAACGATCCTGCAATCTTCTTCTTAAACTCTTTCGCCCTTTGGAGGGATTAAAAGAATTGTCGACATTTAGAATGTCACGATGAAATACAAATGAGGCGCTCCGCGAGTCAGGTGGCATTTTTTAACGGTTCACTCGTGTAATCACGTAAAAAACAACTGATCCCCTTTCCGATCGGATTTCTTGATTTATTCTGAGAACTGGATCCTAGGAGTTATCCAATTTGTCACAGAAATCGTTGATTTTCTATCAAAAACTGGATTTAAATCCCACAAAATAGTCACGTTTAACGGATGAGCCGCATGAACA
>JAUESI010000034.1:2956375-2972664 GCA_032275145.1 Synergus laeviventris
TATGCTTCTTGACAAGAAATTTTCAAAATAGTTGTTCATTTTAACCTTCAAACTCTTCGTTTACTGAACGAGTTTTAAGCTATGGAAAACTTCCAATGAGAAAGTTGTTCATTAAGGTTCAAAGAAGTTTTCTGGAAAGTTTGAGCTCATCTAGACTTTTTAAACCAACACTTTGAAGTGTATAATAAAGAAAAAAATAAATAAACATTGTAAAAAAGTATTGTGGTTAAGCATATCACTTTATCCATAATTTATCTTAATCCATTTTATCCTAAAACTATTATTAAAATATTCGTTTATATTGTTCAGTGTTTCTTTAAAGGAAAAATACGTCGAATACTGCTTTCGCCGAAGAATCATATTAGATAGAGGCGCAATCAGCCACGAGAAAGGTGTTTGAATTGGATTGGATCATAATATTATTGTTTGGAGTAACAGTAGCGCTAAGGCGAGTGTCAGAGACCCGATAGCCTTATGCACTTTAACAGGTTATAGCAGTATCATTGGCTTTCTAAGGCTCGTTGAAAAAAAGAAACGTTAAACGCAGGAAACCCCAACAGATTCTGTCCGACCTGGCAATATTAAGTATAGAGGGTATCTTGAAAACTTGCGACAGGTAGGCGTTCCTGGCTGGAAATCTTTATTGAATATGCATGTGCAACCAACTCTACTACTTATCCCTGAATGCAAACTGTGCTATACTTGATGGTCGACATAATATAATTCTAAGAACGATATTTCATCGAGAAAGAACCTGCTACGCAAACTGCATTCCGTTCCGTTCACATACTTTGTCCCAGGCGATCCCGCTCCAGTTTTAATTGCTCGTATTTTCGGATTGCTAAGCAATCGCACTGCCTTAGTTTCCCGGGCTCGTATCCCACTCCCGGCTATTATTCTCTCGCGAACTCTCTTTGCCAGGGACAAGGCTGTGCTTACCTTATAACCAAGAGATAACCAAAGTTATCTCGCATCTTGCTCCATCTAGGTTATTGAAATAGAGTCATGTTGTCTATTATAGAATACATAAGATGTTTGTACAATTATGCGCAAATTGTATCCGTGAAAATGAAGATTTGATATCGCCTTGCCCGCTCGTAATGTTTTCGTCAAAGATTAGAGTTATTCAAATTGTATTCCTCGAATATAGATGCCGCGTTCAGAAACAATCTATCTATAGGTTCAGTTACGTCAGTTAATGGTATTCCTGTGACAAAGCTAGATTGTCTATGCATCTTAGACTTACCTTACAGAAGACGCTTTCGAAGATCGTGATGACTAAAAGATTCGAAATTGAAATTTCAATGGATTTCGTAGGTCAGGGAGAATCAATTCAATTCCTATGCAAAAACTTTCCGATACTGCTCGTTGTGAAAACATGACGCAGTTAATGCTTGGGTAATAAACATTCAGAAAATATACCATAATATATATACTGGAAATGTCAAGGATAATTTTCAACTCTAATTGCTAATAAAGAAGACATCTTGACGCCATGGCCAAAATTGGGATAAAATCTTATATTTTCTTGACAGACTTTTGCACTTATCTTGTACACGAACGCAATTTTGGTTAACGTGGCACGTTCCCTTGTGGAAAATTGAATCGCAAAGATGTTAAAATAAATCCTTGTCCTGTCTCAACTGAACGTTTGCATTTTCCTTTTCGCAATGAGGTACGTGATCTTGGCGGCATTTTGTTTCGGGAATATTTCGAGTATTCCGATCGAAGTAAGAGTCGTTAAAATTCAGTACCCAGACGCAAAGTGCGACATGATTAGAATATTAGATCTTTTGGTAAATATACAATGCTATTGTACAGTGTGCTAAAATATTTGACATCAAACCTTTAGACCCGGATGATTGTGCAAGAAAACAAATATCGATTAAGACACAGAGTTCACTGACGCAGAAGCGTAAATCGGCGTTATGCAGTGAACAGTTTCCCAGCTAGAAATTTCTGTAATCCGTCGAACATCACGAAAATACAATGAGACACAGTAAATATAACCATCGTGAAATTTGCGTTGCAACATTTATAGGAAATCTTTACAAAAATTCAAGAAATTTTATTCCATTTTAGAAAGTTCTAAAATAAAGGGTATAAAAATGACAAAAACAAAATCAGAACTTGAAAATTATTTTCGCCTTATTTATTTAGCAAATTTAAATAAAGTAAAAATATAATTATAGTTTTATTGATAAGAAAGCTTAACAGACTTGTTTTTTTGTTTTTTTTTGTTGACCTTCAATGTGTTATGCGTTAAATTTAAGTGTGAGCGGTTAGAAATTTTATTTGTAAATAATGTTAAAAATTATTTTTTTATCAACATTTTTGTTGTGTGGTCCATGAATTTGTGGTGATAAAAATTATATTCAGATGCTGGTGTCCAGTACAATTTTCTCCTAAACTATCTTAGATTGCATTTCAATTATACCCAAATGTAACCTTTCCCTTTTATAGGGTTCAAGGTTTTTAACAACATTGATTTTGATTTAGCTTATGCAATTACTTATTCTTGTTATAAAATTCTAAAAATAGCTTTGAAACCTATTCATAGAAGATTCAATCAATAATTTCTCTTGCTGTCGTTTAAATATAGAATTACAATATATTTCACCTACATTTTCATGAATTATATTCGAATTGTTTATTATTGCAGTAGTTCTTAAAATGATAATGGTACATCGTTGTCTGGATTGATAACTTTTGACTTTATTTCTGCGCTTAATATTTATGGATGTATTGTCGCAGTGAATCAGTTTTAACGATGCGTAATGGTCAATCGTTGTCGTAGATGTAATTGAAGCTTTGGAATGAGATGAGAGAGTACATAAAATACAAATACAAATACGCGAGAGTGAAATGATGGTCGTCAAGGAACAAAGAGTAAAATAAATGTCTTGCTAGTATATAACAACCGTGTAAAAACCGCATTCCACAGCAGCTACGCGCCATATTTGAATCTTTCTCTTTGCTCATCCCCTCCGAGCCTCTTCTCTCACGCTCTCTCAACTCTGCTGCTCTTTCTTTCATCCTCTCTGTCTCACTTCCTCTCGCTTCCTCGATTCCCGCCAGTCTCGTACCATGTTCTATGGACCCTTCATAAGTGCTTGAACAGGCGCTTTAAGTATCCTTATGTATCGTTTTTAATAAACTTAAGTATTGTTATTGTCACGCCTGCCACGATGCCCCACTCATTTTCTTTCTTTTTCATTTTCTCGCCTTGCGGTCTTTAAACTTCAAAGACTAATTCCTTCTTTTCGAGTATACTTTTATCTATACTTTAGGTATGTTAAGCTGGCTCAACACTATTGCCATTTTGAGATTCAACTTATATTATAATTTAGAGCTCATTTATGGCTAATTCTGGCCCTTACTTTTTCTTAAAATGTATTACAAAAAGTACCAAAACCAGTAAATAAAATCAAATTTGTTCCCCAAGTCATTTAGGCTCATTTGGGCTCTCGAAATACCATGAGGGACAAAGTTCCTTTAGGGTTCCTAAATTATCGAGAACCGGAAGTGGTCCAATTTTTCTTCTTCAAAATATGTAGATGTTAATATATATGTAAATATATACATATAATTATAATATTTGTTGAGAAAAATAAAGAAATCGAATTTTAAGGTCAGAACTTGGTTCCAACACCCTTAAGAGAGAAGGTAATAAAGCTATAAATTTAAAAAGGAACCTTTTACACTGCATTACTGTTGTTGACAGATTGATCTCTTTGTTTTCTTTGGTAATTTATGTCTTTATTATCTCTAGATACAATGTTGTCTTATAATTTACAATCATTTTCAATCTTCGAGAAAAAAAATGTAAACAGTAAATTACACTTATTAAATAGTTGAAAGGTCGTTAGTAAGATAACAAAAAATAGTAAATATTTGGACCGA
Source organism: Synergus laeviventris (assembly GCA_032275145.1). NCBI lineage: Eukaryota > Metazoa > Arthropoda > Insecta > Hymenoptera > Cynipidae > Synergus > Synergus laeviventris. Next base: position 2,960,279 of record JAUESI010000034.1, read on the forward strand.
TTTTCATTGATATTCTTCGCTCAAAAACAGCGGTAACCATTTAAAAAAGGAGTATAGGTACCTTATACTAATCCCAATACTCGTATATCTTGAGTATAATAAACGCATTTATGGCCTTTAAACCTTACCACATATTGTTTGGTATTACGCATGTCGTAAGGTATTTATGGTACGGTACACATTCTTATTGCTCTCTTCGATTAATGTCCTTTTCCCTGATATCACCCCTACACGTTTGTGGCAGCTATAAATTGGCTGGTTGCGGGCGTACAAAGTTTTGTTAACGAATTCGCTCGGAGCCAACATCAGAAATTTACTCCCTCGATATGACGTATAAGGTCGTCCGCGAATTGGCTCTTATCGCCCTGGAACAGGAGGCGATGTGTCTCGCAATTTATAGGCGTACATATTTGGACTGTTTATACTTACCAAGCAATACCAGCATGGTACTATAGCAGTACTAGCTTTTATGCTTCGCACTTCAATATCAGAGAATTCGTCCAGCTCGATTTATTCAATATTTAAGGGACAAATTACAACAAAACAAGCGATTAAACTTTTCAAAAAACCTCTACATCAGAGTCACACTGCTGGATCAGCGGATAAGTGAACGTAATACATTTATGACTCTTTATGTTTTTTTCCCGGGTGGAAATAGTTTGTGGTGATCTAAAAATGCATTATCTGCAAAAAAATTCGAAACTTTTTAATTAGGGGGAAGGAGAACCAACCTTTGTTATAAAATCGAATTTTCACCACCCCAATCGACAGATTTAAATACGTCAAAAATTATCACTACTAATATGCATTATTATTATTATTAGTAGTGATGATGTTTGACGTATTTAAATCTGTCTATTTTGTGATTTTGTTAATGTCTTTTCCATATGGGGTGGGTTTTAGGGGTGAGCCCGAAATGTCTCACCCCTACTATAAATAAGCATATTAGGAGTGATATTTTTTGACGTATTTAAATCTGTCGATTGGTTGGGCCTTTCGGTGGTGTAAAGTCGATTTTATAACAAGGGTTGATTTTTTATCCTAGTAATTAAAAAGTTTCAAATTTTTTTGCATATTATGTATTCTTAGGATTACAAATATATTCATCCTAAATATATAAATATTTAGCCCAATTATTTTGGTATTCAAACTTATATATCCAGTCTAGATATTTAGATTGAGTATCTTATTGTTAGATAGTTAGTCAGTCACGTATTTGAGTATCTGAGATATTTAGGTTGAATATCCATTTTTCTCCGTGAATATGAATATGATTTTGTATAGCAGCCATGGACAAAAAGCACAGGCTTTTCTCTCATATGACTTGGCGTCGTGAGTTGTCATCTGATGCGTCATTTCGGCTTTTAATCGGATTTTTGTAGAATTTAAAGTGAATGATGGACTACTTTGTGCAGGAATTGCCTCAAGAATAGAAACTAGAAACCAGTTCGTATAATCGTATATACGTTATCATTATGTTATCTAGTACCATATTTTTGTTCTCAAATTTTTGAAATTGTAAGGGTTAAAGCGAGGAGGAAGATTCCACCAAAAAGCACCCTAAAATTCTTTTTATGACTGTGTTGAAATGGTTTGTGTTGCACATGCGGCTTTTTAATGTTTCGAATTCATTTAGTGGATCCGATGTCTGCCCTAAGACCCTGGGTCCACCCTCTATAAGCTACAGAATTTGAGCAATCGGTATGAGAAAGGTCATCGACGGGTCACAGAAAGTCTTGGGAATTTCGACATTAAACTTGAAAGTTGTCGATGACCCTATAAATGCGAAACACTTGATGATAAGATTGACCGCCCACTGATAACTGAGCGGTTGAAAGTATTATTATCCGCGATAGGGGAGTAAAATTAGGACAAGATGAATTTTCAGAGCAAAAACAAAACAACAGTGTTCCGTTTTTGTTTTGAGAGTTAATTTTCTTCTGTTTTTAACCGAAAGAATTTTTATCCCACTTTTACAAACGACAAATTTTTAGCCACTTTTTATCTTTCAGCCCCTTAAGTTTTCCACTAACATATTGTTGGGGGGAGGGGAGTAATGCTTATTTCCATGAAATGCGAAATAATAACATAGAGCTCCTATAATATCCTGTGTGTGTGTGGGTAACGCGCGGGGATGGTCGATTGGGGGTGTAAGTGGGGGATCACTGCCCATCCTTTCCTTACTGCGCACTTTCTTACCCCTCCACTTGTATTCCACCCTCAACGTACATGGCATCCGTACCCGCAGTTCGCTTCTGGGAAAGGCGCGGCGCATGCCTTCCTTATTATGTTCCGATTCTCTGTCGTCATAGACATAGTCTAGCTAAAGTATGCTATAGTATAGAGACCATACACCATTGACAATTGAGTGCTGATTAGCGTGACCATGATGGTGATAATTAACTCTACTTGCGCTTATTGGTTATACTCTTGATACGATCTTTGCTCGCCGACTCTGTCGGGGACCACCGGACTTGAAGTCACCCTCCACCATCTAAAAGTGCGACGCGAAACGACCTTACAACACCGGAGATTCGCGCGCGCGTTCTACAAGAAGGACGCCGGCAACCCCGCTGGATTTCTCTCGAGGTTGGAACTTGGAAATAAATGCGCGAAATTATTGCTTTAGTTTAGATTGCTCAGTTCTAGATGTGTTTCAACCTGGCCCCCCACTTTTAAAATTTCTAATTTTTTTTTTACCAGCCTGACATCCTTCTGAATAGTTCTATAGTTCCTGATAATTTTTAGGAATAGTTCCGGCGTATAAATACTCTAAAAATCGATTTTTTAAAAAGGGGGCTAAGTTCACGTTCCCCCGCACTTTTCGAAAAATAAATTGTTCAAAAAATAGAGTCAGCCCCTCACTTTTTATAAAATCAAATTTTCATTTATTATTCCTCTAGTTCCGAAAGAGTTCTACAGTTCTGTAAAAAATATTTTCGAAACAATGAAAAACTCAAAAGTTACACAATTTTTAAATTCAAAAAACTCAAAATCTGCAATACCTTAAGTATATAACCTAGAAATTATCAAAATTTTAAATTTTGAGAGTTTAGTCTGGTACAGACGTTGCAAATAGGAGTTTTTTTAAATAGACCTATATTAGATAATTTTAATAGACCTATATTAGAGATAAAAGATTCGCATTTTTTTCTTAGAATTGTTTGCCTTATCTTTTTTTAATTTGAACTTTTTTTTGTACAACACAATGGAAATGGTCCGTCCAGGAATCATTGCAGAAAAAAACTACCAGTTGCCTGAACTAATCACAAGCAATTTCTATCAAAAACTAAAGAACACAGAACACTCCCGAAACTCTCAAAATTTTGAATTTTGAAAATTTCTTGGAACTCTTTCGAAAAATTCCTCTTTAGTTTTTTGAATTTGAAAATTGTGTAACTTTTAAGTTCTTCTTTTTTTCGGGAATATATTTTTGTTGAACTGTAGAACTCTTACAAAACTACAGGAATAATAAATGGAAATTTGATTTTATAAAAAGTGAGGGGCTGGCTCTATTTTTTGAACATTTTTTTTGGGTATAATTTTTGGCGGAGAATTTTTTTTATTCTTAAGAAAAGAAAAATTAGCAATATTTATAAACTCTGCAAATATATGTCTAAGAGTTGAAATTAGTGTAGAATTGTTTGTTGTAAGTATTCAAAGGTTGCTTCTTTATCTTTTCTCTACTACCATTTATAATCCCTGCGATTTATTTACTCTTTTTTTTATACTCATAATTTGATCGCAAAAAACTGTGTAAGAACGAAAAATTCGAGGAGAAAAAATAATGAATCTTGAAAATTAACTGCCTGTCTACTAGGCTTTTGTTCGGGAATTGGTCCAATATTTTGTTACGAAAGAAATATTCCCGTGGGTGATCTTCTGTTATCTGTAATAAGAAACAGAAGAAGAAATAATGTTATTTTCTTTTCGCCAAAAAGGGAGCTCGAGATCATCTTTATTTGCCCAATATATTACATATAACTTTGCTGATTCTAAACTAAATAACTTATTTTATTACTAAAGTATGTTAAAATCAATGAACACAGCAAAATAATTCTGAATAATAGAATTACTGAATAAATAATAGAATAGTAAAATTGAAATAGATTATATAGCTGTTCTAAAATACTGACAAATGTGTCTAAACTAATTATTGGAAATATGTCACACCTCGTAAGAGCAACAACAAATCGAATGTTTTGCTTCGCAGGTAGCCTTCGCTAATAATTGAATGTTAATCGTTTTATCTTTGTATTAGAACGAATATCCGTCCTAGGAGTGCATGCATGCTTGCAGGGTTGCATTATGCGTCATTACGTTTCATGCCACTTGTACCGTAACTCTGCTGATTTCATTGATGATAATATGTATGAGTGGACAACGGCGATGATGAATGAATCGTCGTATAGCTGTCGACAACTTTTTCACCTACGAGTGAAAAATGGAATAATGAGTTAATGGAGATTATTTCTAATAATAGCCTTCTAAGAATAGATTAACAACTTTTATTTATTTCTTTACATACTTATATGTATACTGGGTGATTCATATAATTTGTGATTAAAACATAAAAGGACGATAGAGCTACAATTAACTACTTTTGAAATTGATTATTGATTTTGCAAAAAATAAAATAACCTTTAGAATTAATTTAGAGATCAATCGGTTTTCTTCGACTCCTATGGAGACAAAATTTAGTTCCCGAAGTGATTTTCTGCTTCTAGGAGCAGCGTGATTTGTTGCTTGGGGGCATATTGCCAACTTGACAGACGTTTTTCGCTTCCTGAAACGCATAGCTTCTTTAAACATCTTATTTCGCATCTCTTAGTTTTGTGGATCTTCATATTGCATATATACATGCAAATTTTAATAATAAAACACTTTAGTGTAATTAGCAGTATTTTCAAATCGATTCTCAGTTATAATAGCAGATAATAGTGACTCTGATAAGTGTATTTACAAATTAACGATATTCCTCATCTCCAAAGTATTTCTAATTAAATATTCAAAATAGGTTCAGTTTTTTCGACTAAGGACAAGTGTTTTGGTGATACCTGAAGAAAAAGTGGTTAGCCTCATTTGCATATTATAGGATCCCAAAAAATCCGGTTCTTTTACCTTTTTCGCGTTTTCATACGAAATCTAAGATTCCAGTGATTCTCAGAGGCGGAGGTCGGTGATTAGAAAGAGAAAAACATGTTAATCATGCAAAATTGAAAACTTTTTTAATGGTTGAATATAGATTGAAAGAAATGTCTATTTTTGATCAGCCCTATAATTAACACTTTAATTTTTTAAACTTTCTTAGTGCCGCTAAGAAGTTGAACGTCTAGACTTGAGTGTAATACAAAAAATTCATGTGTCAGCATAATCATCTTTTAAGTGGATTTATAAAAAGGGATAAAGTACTTTTCTATTTTTAAAATAGTACGTAGCACGTGTTCGCAATAGAATCAGATATACATGTGCGAGAAAATGTCAGCAATGTATGTTTTTTACCATGATTTAATTAACCCAGTTTCAACGCTGGTTCTGTTGTGACATTTGGACAAACTTATCTCTTTGAAAAGTACATCCTTCTTGCCTTTATCGCCTTAATTGCTGCAAGATTGTATAATAGTATAGGATGATGTGGGCTCTATAAACTTTCCATTTTACACTTCTAAAAATGTTCTGCAGTAATTAGCATGCATTTCTAGGCTACGAGAGAGTGTCTCATAATTTTATAAAATTTACAAGACTCAAAAAAACACCAGCTTATCCACGTAAGTGTATTAATTATAATGCGAACGTAGTTTTGAAATTGAATACATATTTAAGTGTCACATACCTGTTTTCAATTTGCACACGAACCATTATAAAATTCATGTGTATAGCCATATATTTCAATTTCATATGCAAAAATATATTAAACATGATCTTTTGCATAATAAAATTGCAAACATTGCTGACAGTGTGCAGACATTGAATATTCGCTGATTTCCCTGTCGTGCAACTTTAGTGAAAGAATGATCCAAAAATCGTTGACAATGCAGTTGCAATTTTTACTCTCTTTACACTTTTACAATATGGTAGAGCTGCTACTCTCTTTGGTTGTAAAAAAGTCAAGTGTCGTTGCTCGTACGAGCTTATAGGAGTGGTTGTGAGACATTCAGAATTTGCTAGCGGACTACTAGGCATGTGGCAATGTTTTGGCCGGCATCGATCGACCACCCCTTCTACACTGCGGCGTAGTATCGTACTTCCTTGCTATCCCTGCACCCAACCACTTGCATAATCCACCCACGCCCTGGTTCACTCAACCACCCTCAGACAGCAGTGGTTCTCAAAAAACTGACCTTAAAACTGCCACTATTGTTACTATTAACACCAATCTTCATTTTCAATAATTATGACAGGGCATCGTTGTTTGAATCTCAATTCTCAATTCTAAATTCCCCATTCTGAGTTCCGATTATAGTCGCGTGTGCGTGATTCCCGCCTTGCGTGGTGTGCTCCCGTTTTATTTCACGGAAATCGTTCTATTCCATCTTACTTCAAAGGCTTCAGTAAATTAGGCAAACTACTGCGAAGAAAGAACATGAGCAATTTCCACAATTTTCCCCCTCCGCACGTTGAAAAATTGATGCTTGTTTTATTTATATGTGAACAGAGGAATATCGGAGAATTTTAGAAAATTGGACTAAGCAGTTATCAGACATAAATATTATAGATATACAAAATAGTATCAAGTCACACGTTACCATGTAACAGGTTTTTTATTTTTTAAGAAATTTCATGTAGTTTTTTTGGACAATTTTGCAGATTTTTTGTTGTTTAAACATGAAAATAAATGTCTTAAAACAATTTTTAATTAAGAACATGGTTTATTCACAGGTATATTACGGATATATTTATAACTCATCGATATTTGTGAATTTTCACGCTATATAACAAATAAAGTTCTGCCCGCAACACCCAACAAAATTTTTTGAGGCAGCAAAATAATATTGTTTTAACTTGTAGTCTGATGATTTTTTGCACATTTAGTGTAATAAAAATATATACAAAAGTTTCCAAAGTTCCCAAAACAAAAACTCGAGGTTCTAAAGAATTTCAAGTAATTTAAAGGAATTTTAAGGATTTTAGTTGATTTCCTCCACATTAAAAACAATTCCTTGACATTTTTAAAACCACTTAAAATGTCTTTAAATCTCTTGAAAATCCTTAAACTCTCTTGAATTCTTTAGGAATTCAGTGAAATTCCTTAAAGTTACTTAAAATCTGGTGAAATCCTGTAAGATGTCTTGAAATCTTGTGAAATCTATAGAAATCTCTGGAACAACCCTTTGATAACTCTTTCAAACTCTTTTGAATTTTTTTAAGATCTTTTGAAATATCTTTAAATTCCTTGACATTGCTTAAAATATCTTGGAATCTCTTAAAATCCCGGGAAATGCTGGGTAAATTTCTGCTGGTAATGGGAACTTTTTATGATAATTTTAAATACAGTAAATGTGTAAAAATAAATAAATTTTCGACAGACCATAAGTCTGAAACTTCAACTCAATGCATTCAATGGAATGGCTCTTCGGCAATGGGAATAAATTGGAATCTGTAAAAGTTCCAAATTTCTTTTGTTACATTTACAAATTTCCAACTTTTAGAATCAACAGATTCTTTAGATTAGTCTGACAAAATGTAAATTTCTTGTAACTAGAAAATTTCTTGACACTGAGAAAACAGTTTGGCTCGACCAAACAAATTTTTGTTAGCTCAACAATATAATTTCGTGGTTATTTATGCAACAAAACTGTTTTGTTAGTCTTACAAAAAAAAAAATTCGTTGGTCACCTGAGAAAATACTTTTCTAGATGTAATTAAGTATTTTTTAAATATGCAAATACTTGTTATATTCTCAAAACCCAAATCAGATATAAGAAAAGTCTGATTTGTATGAGATAGTCATTTACTAATTCATTCAATTTTAAATACAACGGAATGATTTAGTGAATAATATTTTCGTACAACTCAATTAGAATAGGCACTGCCAATAATTATTTTGATTAATATTATAATACATTTTAAATTATTATTTTAAATTCTCTAAATGTTTTTACACATTTTTTGACTGAGAATTGATACTTATTATCAAAATCCGTGACTGCATGGACTATTTTTTAACCAATTATATTTTTGTTTGAATGTATTACGAACACGTGATGGTTCAATTAACGGTTAGACTGATTAGCACTTATTTTTCTGGCGCCTTGCTCGTATAGAAGCATGAACCAGTGATGGGGCAAATGACTAATAAAAGCAGCTAATAAAATCACTATTATATAAAAACATCACGCATAATGACGTCTTCGTCATTTTTAGTTTTTAATCTTTTCAATGAAAAATATGTGTGCATTTACACTTCTACTCTCGTTAAAAAAAAAGTCACTCACGACTAAAAGTTGATTATTGTATTTTTGTTTCTTGTAAAAAATTGTGAATACTCATTAACATTTTTAAACGTTATATATATATGTGTTTATCTCAAGCCTTTAATAGGAGTGTGTGTTTTAATTTCGTAAAGTTCTTACAAATATATAAGGAAATTAGATTGAAATTATCCGCTCTTTTTATAAATTGATTGAATACTGGAGCAGTAGGTCATCTACAAATGGACGTCCTACTTGCTCGGGGTACTGTTGTAAATTTAAATTCCTTTTAGGGATAATTTCATGACATCTGCGTCACATTTACTGTCGCTACAGGCAAAAACTCTCTTGAAATCTGACTCCGATTTCCAATTAGTTAATGTGAAGCTATAATATAATTTTAGATACCTCTTATATATATATATATATATATATATATATATATATATATACTGATATACAGATAATAATTATAGAAAACAGAAAAAAGTCTATTTTATGTTACAGGGTTCATTTAATTTACCTCAACTTAAGTCACTTTTTAGACTCCACGTTAGATTTAAGCTCATCTCTTAATCTTAAAACAAGACCGTAAAGTCTTGTTTTAAAATGAACTTATTGTTAAATCTATAGCCTCAAGTCTGAAAAGGGACTCTTAATTTTAGGTAACTTAAATTAAGCCTGTAACATAAACTAGACTTTTTTTCTGTGAAGGAAGATTACAATAATTAAGATTTTAAATAGTAGATTAATTTATCTGTTTTTTAAAAAAATCTTTTAGCACTTTTTAATGCAATATTTTTGCTTCAGAGAGTCGTTAATTAATCTAACACGTAACAGTCACGTTTTTATATAGTCTTCTTGTGTCCGAATAGTTTCAGCAGCTTCAATTTATTTATATTTTATTCAAAATTATTCATAAAATATATCCGAATTTCGTTAAATTTCTCTTCAATATTTAACAATGTCGCAAATTAATGTCACGTTTATCAAATAATAGTGTAAATAACTGTAATATTTCTTCTGTCCTTGCCGACAGTGTGGCGATACGAATACCCACTCTCTCGATCCTCTACCTCTTTTTTCGTCTGGGAGCATTGCCAACTTTAAGCTGTGAATTTACTCTTTTTACCACTTCGTGCAGAGACTTTTGAAGTGCTCTCACGCCTCCTTTGCATAATTTTATCTAAATCGAGTAATACAGTCAAGACCATTTGCATATTGCATTTTAGAATTTTTCTAAGTAAACCTCCGTTAATTTACTCGTCTAGCACATATTCCTCTGAACTCGTTTCAACGATGGACCAGTTTGTATTTTCTTAAAAAAAAAAGCCGGTTTGCAATAATAAATATTTTTCACTAAAAATAGGTGTCTGGTTTTAGTAAAAAATATTTAATTTCTAAATTTTATTCTTAATTCATTGCAATAATTTTCAATAAGATAATATTAAAAATTTTAAAAGTAAAATAAATTGCAATATGATATATAGGTAATATAGGATATATATGACTGGTTGAAATCTTTTTCCCACAGTTATTATTTGAGGAAGCGACAGTAACTTTGTAAAGAATCTCCTCTGTCCGAACCAATTTACCGCTTGTGAGTCAATCCTGCTTCTCGGAAAAATAGTGTTTCTGTGTTTCTCACAGAAGAAAGCGATATATCAATTTGCACGTATAAAAGAGAACTACTAATGTACGCTAGAGTCTAAAACCCAGATTATTTATAGGTTCAAAAGATTTATATTATTAAGATTTCTTCATTAAATCCGCTTTCTGAAATATGCCATCAACTAAGAATTATAAATTAATCTTGAAATTGCAAGACAATAAGTTCTATACTTAATTTCCCTTTTCTTTTTTCAGGTAAGGAGAAAAATCAAATTCAGAGCATACCACTATCTCTACCTCTACATCTGATGTAAGTTAACTTTTTATAGCACTCTGCAAGTTTACAATAATTCCTCCCTCACATTTTTAATGTGCACTAGATTTTAAAATACCTATCCCAAAGGGGACGCATGTGGGCAGTCAACACCCCCCACTATTCACAAAACGATTTTCAAAATAAACCAATCCCTAGATCTCTATTTATTGCAATCACAACTCACAATATTTAGTTTTTCTGTCTAAAATTAAAATTGACTAAACGGCTACTCAATCGGTAAAATAGGTGTCTGACGTTAAGCCGCGAACCCGTGAATGCGAACTCGTGTGTATACTGTATATATCTTTGGTATTACTACGTCGTACGTTTACGTGCGATCTCTATGCTTAAAACTCATTGGCTAGAACTGTTTCAAGTGAGTAGTGGGAAGACTAGCGACAGAGGGGAATTGTAATCAGAGGTTGAGAGGGGACAGGAGTATCGACCATTCCACTCCCATTCAGTTGGCATCTCGTTTCGAGGAGGAACATCGCTATATTCGCTGTATTCGCTATATCTATAACTGGTGGTTACGAGGAAGTTGGCGGGAGGCCGACTGTATACCGACCCCTTCCTCCATTACCTTCGCTTCCATCCAATCCCTTCCCCTCTTGTTTCACCGTACGTTGAACCTCGAGTCGTATAGCCCACTCGCGAAATTCGCCGAGGCCGAGGTGCGACGTCCCTTTATATTTACATAGCTTTTTCGACCTGGAGCGTCGCTTGTTCCGGATCGGAATTCGGCGACGATGACGACGATTCCCAACTGCGAACTGCTAAGACTGAGCGGTTCCAAAAAACATCAAGTTTGGAATTTTCGAAATTTTTTTTGCACTACTGTGTTCCTCTCGTCAAAATAATATACCCGTATTTTTACAAATGTTTTTAAATTCATATTTGGAGGTTGCAAAAAGCTGCTAAAGTTTGGTATTCCTAAATCAAATATCAAACACTTCGTCCCAAGTTTTTCTTCTTGACACTAATTTTAATCCTACCCTTCAATTAAGTTGTGGTCTAAAGCCGTCCACAGATTTATTGCTATACTGGACTACTACCTGAGATTGTCATGATCTTCAGTTTTCCCTTTCCTAAACCTTTACCTCTCATTACATTATTTCCAGAAAAAGATATTGTTGAATTTTATTTCATAGATGTTTACATTGATTTGTTTACGTAATTTACTATTAATTCCATTTATGTATATTAGTAAGAAATATAATCAATAGCATAATATATTATGAAAAACAGCATCTGTTGCAAGTAGTGAATTCTGAATGTCGTAGTAAACCGAAATGTAAGAAAAAATCTCTAGAAACAATGTTTGCATGATTACATGTCGTAGAGAGTAAAACTTGTGCTGTCCTATGAAGTTCGTTTATATTAAATTATTCATATCTGTTTTATTTGAATTAAAAATAAATTTAATTTAAAAAAGAATTTGAAAAAATCGTTGATGTAAAATAAAATGGAATTTTCATTACAATTTGAAAAAAATGTCAAAACATTTAAAAAAATTATTTTGTCATAAAATCATTGGAAAACTAATATCGCAAAAACTAATGCGCAGGCTGTGCTTATGCAAATTTATACTTTCAAATGAATCCACACTTTTTATTTTTTATTAAAAATAAATTTGATTCAACGCTTGAACCCTGCTCATTTTCAGTAGAAATAAAACTTGGTAGGTCTCCCTTTCCTTTTAATGGTGGTTTTAATTCTTTGAAATTTTCCAGAAAATAGGTATCAGAAGGAAAAAAGTTGAAACTGCTTGAATTTCTTTGAGATATTTTATATTGTTATTATTTATCAATTTATTCTTTTACATTATTTTTTCTTCGAAATAAATATTCCTTCAGTGTAATTTTCAAATAAAAAATTAATAAACAGACTTAGAAAAATATCTCTCAAAACTGCTAAAATATTAAGTTTTTAAAGCGTTCTTTTTTAGAAAAGTACTTTTAACGTGTTATCAAACCCCATAAAAAAATTAAAATGTCTTTTGGAACCTCGAAATATTAATTAAAAAAATGTTAAAGAATATTATTTTG
>JAUESI010000034.1:2974236-2991678 GCA_032275145.1 Synergus laeviventris
ATATACGTAGTTTGCAATACCCGTAAAATTTTTAATTACATCGTCCGCGTGATATCATTCTCCAAAAAATAAATTGGGGTTAAAAAACACATATCTTTTTTCAATTAATAAAATTGAACCCTTTTGTTTTAAAAATTCTTCTTGTAATTTTAAAAATAAATTAGACATAAACACCAAAAACTCCCCCTTTTTCCATTATAGGCTTCTTTATACCTTTTTACATGAAAGCGTTTATTCACGAGCATTAAATTATATGTTTTTATACCACAAGGGATGTTTTCACCCCTATAAGGGAGTTGTACGTTGACTCTGTAATACGAGAAATTTTTCATACAATCATTCAATCAAACGAAATCTTAAAAATTTAACATCTTTTTTAACAACTTTTCACCATCATGTGCAAAATTAATTTTAGGTGGGGAAGACCAAATGAGTCACACAATTTTCTCGTAATAACCAATGGCGTCTGTATTTTTAGGAGTCACAAAAAAAAATGTTTTTGAGATTCTTGAAAAAAGAAAAAAAAATTGATAAAATTTTTGATAAATAAGGCACTATTGAAATTTTAGGCGCTTGATTCAATTATTATTTTCTAGTACCTGATTTTTTTCTCACAATTTTTACTTTTTGAAAAAAAATAATAGTGCACAGGCGTAAAGATCATGAACATGGACGTCTGTGCAGTATTATTTTTTTCTAGTAAAGATACAAAGGAGGAAGCCTAAAAGTTTCACAGAATATAAATAACCGCTTTCATTACAAAAAAACTGCTATAGATTTCAAATAATTCACTGAGGATATTAACTATCTCATCTCGCCCCAGTTTCCCCTAGAATCAATTAACCCTAGGAATCCATTCACTGAATACTGCATTGGTTGAAATATAAATATAAAATGTTTAAACTTTTTTTATCTAAAAGTAAAAAGATGCAGTTATAGATTTAGTGCAGGAGGGTTGGTGGGGTGAGTGAGATAGTAGGGGTTAGGTCTGGGTGCGGGGTTGAATTGTGAAAAGCAAAAGGTGGGGGTGGCGTTGGGGGTAGGGTGGTTGGGGAAACTGCGGAACCTAGACTGAGTGCGGGAAGGGGTGAAGTTGAGAGCAAACTTTGATGGAGATTGGTTGGAGGGCTGGGGGTAGGGCAAGAGAAACGCGCTTAGCCAGTTTCATTCACTATGAGCCCCCTACTACGCGACTGTACGCGACCCAACCATACTATGTATGTTTGTATATGTATGTAATCGTTTGTCTGCAACCAGCTCTCGGCTGCAGTGGGTGTTGGGTACTGGCTACTGGTACATATATCGCTTTTACTATACTTTCCAACCCACCCTTTTCACCCTACTACAGCTATACGTGCACTTCTCGTCACCTTCCCCTATCGTTTGTAAAACGCTCTACCCTCGCGAATATAAATACATATACGTGTACCTTGCATACTGTATTTTGTCACAAAATAATGCACCCGTAGTTCAAAATATAGATTGGAACAATATTTATATGGATAAAATATAGAATTAGGAATAACCACATACTTCATATGCATTTGAGCGTTCAAAACTTGTGATACATTAAATTTAAAAGACGAATTTTACCGCACTTTTTCTATTACGTATCTTACAGTAGGAAGCAGCTTTGCATTTTACAGAGTGATAAATTATTTTGAATGACAGGAGTCATTGGTGCTTTCCTCTCTGTGGGTAGCTGGACTTATAACTGCGGTTAACCAAGGGATTTGATTGTTCTTTTACGCGTTTACATGGCAGCTTCTGACCTCGAATATATGCATAGCTTCCATTCTTTAACTGAGGTTTATACATTAAGGGTCTACAGAAATTTTATTACGAGAGAAGTTATCGGCCGCAATTTGAATGCTCTAAACTTCTGGTATATCTTATAATAATTCGGAGAGTTCTGGAAAAAAAAGTTGTTTACGCAAACTTCTAATAGCGATTAAAACTTTCTTTTGGTACTAAAAACCACTTCCCTAAAGTTTCAAGAGAAAAAAAATTCCTTCTGTATCAATCAAAATAGTTCAAAGCAAGTTAATTTATACCTGTATATATAGCGAGAATTCCATTCAAATACTTTTTACCCTCCTAAGTCAGTTTGAAGTTTGAAAAATAGACAGGTCGAATTATTCAAATTACTTACTCACAATATCGACATTATCTTTAACTATATCAGACATTTCATGGTCAAATAGTAACTCTAAGAAAATAGCGAATAAGTCGATTTTTTCATTTTTTTTTAAGTTTCAAAGTGACTTATCGACTTGCTTTAACTATTTCTATTGATTATTGGAATTGAACAGATAAATTTCTTGTCGTTCAAATTGTGATTAAATTAGTTTTTTAATAATATCTATTTCGACTTTAAAATGAGAGGAATGCGATAATTATCGTATAACTGCCCTCTTTTGAGAGTAATTAAAAATATTGAGCTCATCACTTGTGCAAGAAAATCGTGGACTGATCTGAAGTAAACAATTCTCTGAAAAAATTATTTTGACGCATCAGCGATCAGAATCTTTGATGGTGTATAATTGAGAGACTTATTTCTTTTAATTTTGTTATTATGCTTGTCGCGCCATACGTCGGGAGTCCATCATTATTGCTCGTCATGAAAACTTATTTAAGCGAATTATTTCGGGCACGTACCACGGGTCAGGGTTGATATAAGCTACGTGTACTATGACTGATTTAATCGACGATCCAGATAATAATTTTGAGCCGCGTGCCTCTGCGTGTACGGCATATCGCGACTGGCGCCCTGACCCCTTCAAATGCAATAAATCAATTATTGCTTGTTATTGAGAAAAATCTAAGTTTAATCATATGAAGCTTGACCTCTGACTAACACCAGTCACCTCCGCTTCTTACCTTTCTCAAAGTTAAACTAAATTGTCACTAGCAAAAATAAGTAAGTGAAAAAAATTAATCAAGAGATTTCTTTACTCAACGGTTTTTTCTTAAACCCATAGAAAAGCTGATATTTATTTGATTCAATCAAACTGTTTTTTAAATGTAATGAAAAACATTAAAACCACGCTTATATCCTACGACATCGCCTTGACCAAGCATTCCAAGTGTAAAAAAAACTCACAGAGATATCTCACATGAAATGATATCACTCTAATCAATAAGCAAATATATTGGTATTTGTAGAAAAAATTTACCGAAAAAAGTGTCGTAAACACAGATTTAATAATTAGAATCGTAAGAAAAATAAGGAAAAATTTATAAAGAGTAAATACACTGAATATTTAAAATAAATGAATATTTACTGTTTGATTGCGAATTACATAGTTTCAGGGAATAAAGTGGTTTTTGTTTGCCACACTGATTTTTTAAAATGTTTGTTTGTGAAACTATTAGTCAAAAAAAATGATCTCTGTTCTGTAAAACTTAGACAGTTTTTAATTCGCTTATTCAAAATTTATTGTACGAGCTACGGAATAATTTTATAGTTCTTTCAAATCATCATTAGCCGCAATGATTTTAATCGAAGTCAGGTAATTAAAATTTATTGATATGATTTGGTATACATACTTTGATGATATGATATGGTACATAATATGTGAAATATGTGAGTGACCGAGATAACTAAATAACTCTCTCCGATAGAATAATCGAAATTATTGATGGAAATCTCGGAAGTGAAACGGACTTTCGTAAAAGCTCCTAAACAATGGGGGTAAATATTTCTCGGTATGTCTCAAGACTTTCTAAGATTTGTTAATTAACCTTCATTTTATTTAGAACACTTATCATTCTATTTGCATTTCAAGCTTATACTTGGCAGCTTTCTTTAATTTTTATCACATAAGTACTTAAACTATTTGGTCGGAACAAGAAAACACCTCAACAAGATTTTTGTTTTCATCTTCAAGGTTAAAATCCAAAAAACAGTTAGCCTGAAGAAAAAAGTTGTAAATATAATAGTTGTTTAGTTTTAAAAAAATACATCTTTTATGTCTGATACATTTTCCTTTGAAAGCATTATTTTTCGATGAAAATTAGATTATAGTTTCAGGGTGGCCACATGCCTGGGTAAGTCAGGGAAATGTTAGGGAAATGCGAGTAGCTGACAGGGAAAATAGAAATAGTTTATTTAACAGATTTTAGAAGATTTCCATGGATTTCAAGGGATTATAAAGAATTTCCAGATATTCTTTGAGGTTCTATTGGTTTCTGAAGATTTCAAGAAATTGTAAATCATTTTAAGTAATTTTAAGAGGTTTGTAGGAATTTAAAAATATTGCAAGAAATTTCTCTAATATTTAAAACATTTCGTGGAATTTTAAAGTATATTTCTCAGAATTTTAAGAGATTTTAATGAAACTGAAGTTTGACCTAAAATGTTATTCAGTTAAACGGTTTCATATCATGTTAAAAGAAGTTTAAAAATGCTTCAACCCCACATCACACTAGAATAACCCCCATAATAAATTTAAATGGTTCCAATTTTTGTCTAAATAAAACAGAAATAGAGTTTCATCCGCCCAACCCCATAAGATGTCTCCCAAACCTTGAGACCTAAAATTTTATTATTTTAAATGGTCAATCTCTAAAGGATTTTTAACGATTTTTTTTGCCTAGGGGATGATTTTGAGGGTGATCCTATGGAGGTGGGCGGACTAAAATGTTTCCGTCTAATTTTGGACTTTAAATCGAATCATTTAAAAGAATAAAATTGAGGGTTTTGAAAGTTGGAGATTTTTAGTGATTTTTTAAGCTTCTATTGATTTTCAGGGTTATGATTTTTAAAAAGTTTTGAAAAATTTTAAGGAATCTTAAGAGGTTTCTAAAGGATCTGTACGTGTTATAAGGAATTTTAACATGTATTCCATATCGAATTTTCAAAGATTTAAAAAAATTAGACGTATTTTTAGGGATTTTGAAGTTCCTCATAAAATTTTATCAAATTTCAAGATGTTTCTAGGAAGTTTGTGAGATTTTAAGGGATTTTAAGAGATTTTTATATTTTTAAAAGATTCTGTAGAATCTTGGGAGCTTTCAAAAGATTCTATAGAGTATAGAGTATCAAAAAACTAAAAGTGATGTTACGCTAAATTTTTAGAAAATTGAACAGCACTGTTATTGCAAATTTATTTGCATTTTTAATCATTTTATTTCAGGGAATTTTTTTCTAAAAGTCAGGGAAATTGAAAAATTGAAAAATTGAATCTTGTGGCCACCCTGGGTTTTTCCTGTGACCAATAATAGATATGCATTAAAACACATCCCTTGCGTTCTACAATTTTTTTTTTAAATATTTTTCTCTAAAAGCTAATATTTATCAAAATAAATCGGAAAAATGTTAAAAAGGAATAACGTTTTTTTTTCGTAATTAAAATTAAAACGTATCAAAATACTGTAAAATATTAAAATTATTGTATAATTATATAATTATATAATATTGTAAAATATACAAAATATTGTATACGTTATAAGCCTCAATGAAATCGGAGGTGAGATGTATTCGGAATATATGTATCTTTCCTTTTCTCCTGACCGCTTATATGCAACAATGTTGAAATGTTCCATGTTAATAGTTCTTCTTTTTTTCTGTTCTTCAGTAACATTGATAGTCTCGTTTGCGTGACCACATTGATTTTATGAAACTTCGTATAGTGATTCGTATAGAGTTAGTCGGTTAACATCCAGTCGACATATCTCGGGGCTCAGGACAGAAGGATGCTATATGCTGTGGCCACTGCGATTACGTAATTTGATGCGCCGCATGTAAATAAGCTCTTTGGGTGCTGCAGTGTGTTGTGCTCTTATTGCCTGCTAAAAGAGACAGGAGTATCAAGCAAACAACTGTACGTGAAAACATATGAGTTTATATGGGAAACTATGTAAACGTACATGGTAGATGACAGAATAACCCGTGGAGAAATTGCTCTATTTAAAATAGGGTTCCGACGTGGCCCTGGTCAGGATTTCTACTTTTAGTAAAAGTATTTTAATATCAATCTTACATGGTATTCCCATCTTAAAATAATGTAATAAAACTGAGATATTTTTGATAATGAAACAGGGAATTGAAGAGTTTTCCAAATCAAACCTAAACATCAAGTAAAAATAGGGAATTTACAAAATTTTTTTTTTTCAAATTACTTTAAAATCATTTGAAATCTCTTTGAATCCTTTCAGATTTTTTGACATCTTTGACATTTTTTGCAAATCCTTAAATTTTTTGGTATTCTTTTAAAAATTCTTTTAAATTTTTTAGTATCATTAAAAATCCTTGAACAGATTTTAAAAGATTTTTCGTAAGTTAAAAGATATTACAAAACATTTTAAGTTATCTCTAAATATTTCAATGAAATTCAAGAGGTTTAATAGATTTTAAAGAATCTAGAAATACTTTTTGTTTGGAAATTACTTGAGTATCTTGAAACTTTTTAAGATTTATCAAATACCTTAACATTACTTGAAATCTCTTGAAATATTGATATCTTTCAAATCCTGTAAATTTTCTTGAAATTATTTTTAATTTTCTATTAGAATCACTTCAAGGCAATTTTTTTTAAATCCTTTAAAATTCTTTAAAGTATTTAATAAAACTTTTTATTACTTTAAAATCTTGAAACTCCCCTGAAGTCTTTTGATATTCTTTAAAAACTCCTTAAAACAACTTGAAATCTTTTGAAATCGCTTTAAATTCATTACAATTAGTGAAAAGAGATTGTGGCTTCAAATTTCAGGAATGCGAGAATATATTTTCGATTTCTAAAAACTTAACTAGTTAAGTAATCAAATATTACAAATAATTAATTCAAGAATAGTTTTTAAATCTTTATAGGGATATTTATCAGTGAAAGCGTGATGCGCCTTATGGTGTCGTTGCCAGTTTTCCAGATTAGGACCACACTAGGACTGTTGGCACTACGTTTAATGTCGTATAGACGATAGTGGGGGGTTGTTTTGGTACCTCAATGGTGGTGGCAGTGCTGTGGTCACTCGTTCTTTGTTGGGTGGTCTCGAATAATGAATCAGTTAAGCATCGATTGTGGCTCTTAAACAACACAAACTTTGCGGCTTCTGTTAATGGTTCACGATTGGTATACGGTTCATTGCAAGTGTCGCTGATGCTTGTATCGCGGTTTGTACTATATGCCCATAGTATCGTTTGCGCGGGAAATTCATCGGCCAATATATATATGCGCGGATATAGGGTAAGTTCATCGGCATATATGTGGGAAAACCAATCCTGCACACCACTAGTTTCCAGTTTCGCATTCACTTTACAATCCTTTGGTTTACCACATTACTCTCGAAGGTGAAAAGCTACTTTAATTATAGTAGAATATTGGTAGAAATTCTTATTAGCTCCATTAGTGGACGACTTTTCGTTATTTCATTTGTAGTGAGAGTGGTGCAGAAATATGTGTTGAGTGGTTATTGGATTCAATAAAAGCCGATATTTGCATTTTTAGAAGTGACTTGTTTTTCTCCGTTTCTCGTAAATTTCTGTGAAAAAGTGAAGTTTTCACTCCCTTTTTTCAGCATCCTTGAATAAAATTTAAAAGTTTCAAGATTTTTTTCCTGTAAAAAAGGCAGGAGGTGTATTTCATCCCCGACGAATATAGTTAGTTTTATTGGAAGCAGAATGAAATGGCATTGAATTTAGAGCACTTGATTTTTCACTCTCTTGAGCTGAGTGTTTACCGAGATTTATGGAATATTCAATAGAAAAAAATACCAAAGAAGTATTAAGAAAAATGAATTGTGAATGTGAATATTATAATATTGTAATATTACATTATATTTTTATATTTATTCTTTATTTCGCTGGAATTTCATTATACTAGAAGAGTATAAGGTACTTCAGCATTGACATATTATACCCTAAAGGTTGCTAACAAACATTCCCTGGAAGGATCTTTTTTTCGTTTTATTCTTGCTCAATTTTCTCATTTTTTTTTTCTCTGAGGACAGCAGATTGCCTCAACTTTTGGCTGCCCCAAAGTCATTCTTCCAGATTAGTCTCATACTAGATTCTATATTTCACTGTATCATCTAAATATCGTACACATATGTTTGATAAGCCAACACATCCAGGAGCCACACACATGTGGCACTTGAAATTCATCGCAGAATTTGGCGTTGACGATCGATCGCGTGTTACCCCGACGACTCGTGCTGGCCACTTCGTTCCAGGATTAATGCCCCCCAGCCCCTATCATATAGTGCGAAAGGTGACTTTAATATTGACGTGATGTCCGACCAAACAGCTTATTTTTCGCGTCCTTCGCAAATCATACATATAATTCGACAGCAATAGATATATAAAAATATATATATATATATATATATAAGACTATAAAAGACGTGTTTATCATAAGATAATAATAGGTCAATGTGGCCATTATTAAATATTTAATTATATGTACTATAAAACTTTGTGTAACTCAATTGTGATGAGTCATGTTCTTCACATTGTTTCGTTAAAATGATTAGTTTTTAACTATATATTAACAGTAAGTCAAATTGAGTGTTTGAATTTAACAATTTTAAAGGCTTAAGTTTTAAATTGAAATATTACAATGAATTTTTAAAATGTGAAGATCTTTTTCCTCTAGATATTTAATATTTATAGATATGAATATAGACTATCCACGTTATAAGATTTCTGTATTGCTGGTTGATTCTTCCTATCTCTTGAAGAA
This sequence comes from Synergus laeviventris, assembly GCA_032275145.1. Classification (NCBI taxonomy): domain Eukaryota; kingdom Metazoa; phylum Arthropoda; class Insecta; order Hymenoptera; family Cynipidae; genus Synergus; species Synergus laeviventris. The sequence continues at coordinate 2,982,915 of JAUESI010000034.1, forward strand.
ACTTATGGTGTTCTTTACCCAGCTTAATGTATTGTTTAATGCTTCTTCCGTATTTTATGAATCGACTTACGACGTCGTTCGTATTTTAGCACTCGTTCGGTTTCTATAAAAGTTGTGAAATATGTGTGAAGAGGAAAATTCTTCGATCTTATACCTATTTATACATCAATAATTTCGGATGAATCCAAATACATCTGTGATATGAACATTAAAAATATTTCTTTAGTGAAAGGTTTGAATTAGAAGTGATAAAAAGATGATTATATCTCTTGTGCGGATATGATTGAAAGCGTCAAACTTTATCAGTTAAATACTTCTGAAAATAAAGGAAGCATTTCCGTTTACAAAAAGACCCCTTTCAGAAATACTCCTGCTTGTCTTCCGGTTTCTCATTTTTTATTGAGAGTTTTTTTCTGTCCGCTAATGACGGAGTTTCTTCGCTCAAAGCTCCGGGGGACTGAATTAGTTGCTCATAAACCCGTACCATTCACTTAAAAATGCCACATTCAAGCGCACCAAGAAATAAGAGCGTACGCACACGCGCAGCTAATTCAGTTGGCGCGAATACACGTTGCAGGCAATAGGCCACTTAGCAGTCGCGTAGTCTGTAGACAAGGCCGCTTAAAATAATGACCGTGACCTTACATTTGCAGGATGCGATGCTGTCAGAACGTCATTGACAAGGTGATCAACCTCAGCTGGTACTGTAATCCTTGGTACTGATAGCCCTGAAAAATATTGACTACCAACTTCTAAGCCAGAGTCTTCAAGCAGAGCCTCTTCTTTACGAGAAAGTGTGACATGACGTCCAAAAAAAAAATCTGTTTCCGGTATCGCCTAGAGGTAACTCGAGGCAACAGTCAGAAGAATATTCATCGATAAAGGTGTGTTGTCTCATATCAATCTCTAATTATGTAAACCAGGACGATCCATTTAACAATTTGAAGATATAAGATAATGGCAAATTCTATGTCCGGTTATGAAGTGTTATGGAAAAGTTTAAATATCAGTCATCAAGACTCAGTAAAGATACACGTGTATCAATTGTTTCCTCATAGAGGAAGCTTTGTTTTGTTTGCGGGCTTGTTAAGTGGGTTGTAAAATTCGTCATATTGGCAGTTTCAAATGAAAGCATATTATTAAAGCTTGTACCTAAATGTATATATAGAAATCTTGTCAAGTGAAGTTTTTAAAAGACTTTTTTCAATAAATATATGTTTAATCATTTCTCATTGTAAGATTGTTTATGAACATGTAGTTGGCTTTAATAATGCCTTTCTACATGAAACTGCCCATATCACGAATTTCGCAATTTCAGTTCTTAAACCGTTTTATCTGTAAATAAAAAAAACAGCACGTGTATCTTAGATTTCCATGGCCTACAATATATTGCCATTACATTCAAACCGGTGACTGGTACTTCGGGACCCTTCCGAGAGTCTACCATAGATAAATTAATGTTTTTATAGTTAATGACTTTGGATTTACTAGTCCTTACTAGTCCCTTGAATATACCAATGCTACAAAACTAATTTGTAAATTTTTCCGTTTTTTAGAATGAAGAACGAAAATCATTGAAGATGCTATGAAGCGGAATCGACTTTAGTTTCTGGCCTAAACGGAGCTGAGCCATGATTATCATCAGAGACAGAACGAGGTCTTCAGATCTGTAATGACCCTAGAAAGATCTATCACGAATCAAAAGACGACAGTCCTCTCCAGAATGAAATACTGTGAAACAAGAATCCCAACGGAGGAATCCGTTGGGAACATCTTCCTCAAGACAAGCTGCAGTCACTGTCCAGGTGCTCTCGACTCTTCTCAGATTTCCAACCCAACGGAAACAGTTTGCAGTGCTTGTCAGCGACTTCACAGTTCGTCTGTGGAGACCGAAAAGAATTGTAAGTGTCTGGACGCAAGGTCCAGACGCAGGAACCTCTGTGAACGGAGGACTGACATTGAGGGCGAAAAAGGACATCGGTGTCGAAGTGGTGTGAACGAGGGTAGTTGTTTAAGGTGTGCTTCGAGTGTCGTTAGATGGATCAGTGCCAAGAGAACGGTGCAAAGATTCGTATGGTTGATCGTTCCACTGCTGCTACTGACCTTCATGTCACCTAGTATCGCCCAGGTTCCAGAATCTTCTTTTCGAGAGAAAAGCTCTGAGTACGGTGAGTCCAAATTAACACTTTTATAAGATCAACTTATTTTGGGTTATTTTGAATAATTATGTTGTTGAGTGGACTGGAAATCTAAGTTCAATTTTTTTAAAGTAATATTTTGATTGATGAGTATAATTCACATCAGGTATATGTACTTTGCTCTTTTAAATTTACATGCGGAAATCATTCTTCGAAAGTTTAGTATCCAGAAGCCTCTAGAAGAAACTTTTGCAAGCAAAACGTGATGGGCTCTGTCTAGGAAGGAGTGTAAGAAAATAAGAGATGATGTAAAACGGAAGTTTGAAAGACATCTTAAGAATCTGACATCATCAACTTTTTAGGATGAAGTTCATAAATTCCAGTTATTGAACAATTTCAAATTTTTGAAAAATTCTAAGAACTTTGAGAAATAGCAGAAAGTTATTAAGGTCTAGCTTAATTATTTGATACTTCAATGGGATCGCTTACCCTTAAGCACACAAATTAGAGGGATAGAGATTCTAATCCAGGTCCTGTTGCGGTTTTGTTGTGTATCGATTAAATATGATACTCAAGACGGGCGGGAATGGATACAGAGAGGATCAAAAGGGCTTTGTGGCACTGAAAGCGATTAAAATCTTAAACTAGGAAAGTCAGAAATTCAAGAATTTTGACCTTTGGATCGCGTCATGCATTAACGTTCGAATAATTTCTGTTTACTACTCTTGGATTTTTATATCTCAGTTTGTGTTTCCGTAAATTATCTATTCCAATCTTTTCACATTTATGACTCAAAAAATTACACTGGTCAGTACAAAAAGATAACAAATTTTATCAAAAATAATATTATCATGATAGGTGTAAAAACACTAAAATCAATCATCTTTAAATTCTAGAGTTCAGACCAATCTACTAAATATTTGTTTTTCTGAAGGTGCAAAAGCCTTGAGTTTTTTGCGCTGCAAGTTATTCTTGGGTATACTTACAGTGAAAGACATTGAAGAGTGTAAACAAATAGCCAGACAGTTTTAAATTTCTTTCCAGATTTATTCTAGGAGGTGAAAGTCTGAAATGATAAATTAACAGCAATTTGTTGCATTAAGCAAGAGAAAATTAGTGTTTGAAAATAAAACAAATTAATAGGCGACATTGAAAGAGGTAATATATATTTTGTAAATCAACACGTGTTGAGATCCGGATAAAAACAGTAAACAAACAAGCGATAAAAAGTAAAGTGTTTAGTAATATTCTTTTTCATACGGAAGTTATCTTTAGAGCCGTAATAAGGAAATTCGGTCGTAAATCGTACATTAAATAATTAAATTAACCTTAAAAGATACATATATGTATATAAAATCTATCTAGTTTTACAAAAAAAAAAATTCAAATTCGCTTATTTTCCAATTAGAGGACATTGAATCCTTCGTCAGACAATCAGATATATGGAATTATATTCATGCCAATCCTGTGAAGACTTGATCGTTAAAACGTCAAACGCATTGAAAACCGGTCACTGCGACATGCCTGCATAGATGTCACATGTAATAAATTTACTCCATGCTTGTAACTGCACCTGAGGGTGATCACTAGGGTGGTGCAAAAAACGTCAAGTTTCGAATTTTCAAAATGTTTTTGCACTACTGTGTTCCCTCGCCAAAATAACATACCCGTATTTTTTTTATGGTTTTAAATTAATATTTAGATCTGCGAAAAGCTGCTAAAGTTTGGTATTTCTAAATAAAAAATCAAGCATTTCGTGCCAAGTTTTTCTTCTTGACACTAATTCTAATCCAATCTTTCAATAAAGTTGTCGTCTAAAGCCGTCAGCAGATTTATTGCTATACTGGACTTCTACATGAGATTGTCGGATCCTCAGTTTTCCCTTTCTTAAACCTTTTCCTCTCTTACATTATTTCTAGAAAAAGATATTTCTTTAAAATAATATTGAACTATAATTGTTATTTATAATGATACTGTAAATTTCCTCTCTTATCATACAGTATTTGTTACTGTAATTTATAGATCACAAACATTGGGAGTAATATTTCATTTGAGAAACTGCACGACTTTGCTCATGGTCTGAATTTCGGTTCACTGCAAGTAATCTTCTCGCTTCCTTTGGTTGTAAATATTAGTATATTTGGAAGACGTTTTCATTGTCAAGTTCAGTAATTGCAGTAGTAGTTCATGAACTTGGGAAGTGCAAGGATCTGTCTTCGAAAAAGTGCAAGTGAACGGTTTTAACAGTTTTTCAGTGTTGTTTTTCTACAATGACGGAGACTCGGCAAAATAAAAGTATTCGCTTTTTGAAACAAGAAAACAATGATATTTCAGGAAGTAAATTGCCTAGTAATAAACAGGTACTACAATATTTTTTCTATCAACGTAGAACTTTAAGAAAAACTGTACGTGAAAGTGCCAGGTCGACTGTTAGAAAGTGCAAGAAGTTTTGGGAAACAGGGAATATCCCAACAACGCAGGAAATAAATTCAATTGCGAAACTAGAGGGTTTGTATAAAGAATGGCAACAGCTTGGAAAGACTAACACTCAACATTTTTGCATTAAAGATGTAAAAGAATTTGAATTTCGGGAAAAACTATAGAAAAGTGCCAATTTAATATGTCATCCACAAATTCATCCAACATTAAAATAATATACGAGAGTCATCAAGAAGTGTGCTCTCAACAATTGAAACGGCAGAATACTGAGGAATCTTTACTTCAGAACTGATTATAAAAAAGGAAGTAATGTTGTTTGAAATTTGCCTGTCACAAATGACAATGCAAAACGTGCAGTAGCATTAACAACCGAATTCAATGACATTCTAACCAACAACGAAGCTGAAAAACAGCATCTGTTGCAAGTAGTGAATTCTGAACGTCGTAGTAAACCGAATTGTAATAAAAAATGTCTAGAAACAATGTTTGCATGATTACATGTCGTAGAGATTAAAACTTGTGCTGTCTTTTGAAGTTCGTTTATATTAAATTATTCATATATGTTTTAATTGAAATAATGAATTTGTATATATAATGTAAGGCTTAAAAGTGAAAAATTAATTTGAAAAAATCGTTAATATAAAATAAAATTGAATTTTCATTACAATTTTCTGTACCCTGTATTTTTAAACAATTCGTTTAAACATTTAAAAAATGCACAGACTGCTTATGCAAATTTATGATTTCAAATTAATTCATATATTTTATTTTTTATTAAAAATAATTTCATCCAACCCCATAGAAAAATAAATATGTCTTTTGGAACCTCTAAATATTAATTTAAAAACGTTAAAAGAATACGGGTATAAAAGTTTGGAAAATTCCAAACTTGATGTTTTTTGCTCACTTGTCAGTAAGTGACAACTCTCTTTGATCTTCAATTTGGTACCCTTAGTTCAGATAATGATAATTCATAAGAATCAAAAATTCAAAGAATGTTTAAGATACCCTTGGCTAAAAAATGTATCCTCTTATTCAATATGTAAATAAATTCAATAGAATTAGAATTCAATGAATAACGAATATCCGTTTTACTTAATTGAATAATTGACTCGATTGAAAGGAACGTTTTTCATTGGAAGAGATATGTAATTGCATTGATTGAATGATCCTGTTTAAAGCGTACAACATACCAACCGAGGGTTATTTTACCTCATTGAGTTTGATAATCGATCATCCAAAAACTTTTATAATCGTTAATCATACTCTTCATTATCGTCCGAAGTTCATAGTCTACTGGCTGAAAGTAGACAATAAGAGTAATGAAACAGTTCACTGATTAGGAAAACAGATCAAATCATTTGAAAATATACTTAATAAAGAGTTAAGTACACAGTAAACAATTGAGTTTTCAGTAGATAATCGAATCAATTTTTCTCTAAGAATTCGATAATTTCAAGTGTGGATTTTTCAAATTAAAAAATTCCATATAGGAAACTATATAATAAATCATATGGGGAACTTTGTCGTATTATTTCACAGGGACCATAAGGAACCTATTTATTAAATATTTGTAATGGCAATATATATAATTATATATGGGAAACTATATGGGAAATCATATGGAAATCTTAAAATGGTAATATGAATGACCCCTAGAGTTCAATAAATGAACTTGGAACCCTTTTTAGAATTGAGATGCAATCAAAATAACAATTGCATTTTTTTCTGACAAGGGACGCGAATAGCGAAAGAGAGGTGTAGAGACACATGCGTGATTATGAGCAGAGCGAGATCTAGGCTCACATTATCCCATTGGCTGGACAAAATGATTCCATCCGGTACCCGTTTCGCTAACTTTGCTTGCAAGTGTTATTTGTTTTTCTCGTCTTTTCATAAATAATAATAAAAAATGATGAAAACCACTCACATTGAATTGAATTAGAAAAATTGAAGTTAGCAGTTTAGCCTTTTCGCACAAACGATTTAAAAGTAGAAGGAAGGAATTTGGAACAGTGGAAGTGAATTTATTTCAAGTAATTCATTTACTTGTATAATATCAATAAATATTAAAAAATTTTTACATTTGACACACCAGCCCAAAAAGATGTAGAAGACCCCCTTCTACGATGCGGCGCGGTTCAATTGATGACGGAATAGTGCAATCGTCAGTTACGTTGCCAATTTGGCACACATGTAGATCCGGAGTTTGCGTTGTCCAGTTTCCTGAATGGAAGGCGTGCAAATCACACATCATGACGCAATCTGGCTGTAAATTTAATTGTTTTCCTTTCTCTCTTCATTGAATTCCTCGTATTCTTATACCAAATCCAAATCATGATTTTTCAAGAGTCCCTGAAATCAAAAAAAAGAGCGGTAAAAATATTTTCGTTTAGTGGTTCAAATTGCGTACTGACTTTAGAACTATTCATTAACTTCAATTATATTGATGCTACTTCTGTGGCTGGAAAAGTGAAAACATTTTCTTGTTCTCTATTTACAGTTAGCACTAGCTCGGCAGCATCTCAATCTACAAAAAGTGGAAAAGAATTTCCGAGAAAGGAAACCTGTTATTCAATAGCTAGTTAAAAACAATATCGTGCGCTGACAATCAGTATAGACCCCGAGAAAAATACATAAGAAGTTGAAAGCTATTTTACACGCTAGACGTAACGCCTCTTGATATGTAAGACGGAGTACAAGAGAAAATGGCGTTTTTTTTTTATCGTTGAGGTCGTATCATAGATTGTAGGACGTTCAAAATAGAAAGATACACGACTTTTCAAACCCTGCTGACGTCGATGACAAGAGCAACCATTGTTTTTGAGCGTAGGCGAATTCGATTCGAAGAATTACAAGCGCAAAGGCCATTTGCATTAAACTCACTATTGACCAGGCTACATCTTGAGAGCATCATAAATTACGATAAATTCACAACAGATTTACTTTTTTCATTATTTATTATTATTCATTCCAGGATTTAAATTCGTCCTTAATCGACATTTTATAATGTGTAGACCTAATCCATTTCATATTACGCAGACAACGTAACTTATTCGGCGGTCCATAAATATTTAAAGATCTGAAAAATTCCGTATTATAAAAGGATACAATTATGTTTAATTTTAAAAGCTTCTAATTTTGAATATTACCATATATCGCGATTTTATACCAAGGCTCTAAGCTTTGTTTCGTGCGTTGTCTTATTTATTAGACTGCTGCCGATTCAACGACACTAATTGGTAATTAGTCGTTTATGTGTTTGTTGACTACGGGACAAGAAGTTTAAGATTCAAAATGGCACCACTAATTGGAAAAGCACTGTAAAAAAGGCGACTTGTCAAGGAACGCGATCAATCTCTTCCTCAAGGTTTTCTTGGTCTTGGAAATGCTTGGTTTACTATTTGTCTTTCCATTTGAGACAATTTTGCTTCTCAAGTTATCTTTTTGTTTCAGAATCTTCAAATTATAATAGTAGCAATCTTCAAAGTTCTCTTCTAGTTTTCTGAGACATGGATGAAATACTATGTTATAGACACATATGTACCTAAGTGAATGTTTGTGGGTTGCAGAAGTTTTCAATAATTTTCACTTCCAGGACTATTGATGATAAAAGTTTCAGATTTGGTGTCGCAGTTTATAGAATTCGCAAAGGGAATTCTGCTCTCTCGATAAACAGTGCGATTACGTGCAAACAGCATAGAGCAGATAACCCAATGAAATACTGGTTTTGACAGTGGATAAACATTAATGCCAGGACCTCTCGACTATATTCATGTGGTCTTTGATTTCATTGTGGGCTCTTTCCTTATTCATACACCATCGGCAATTTACAAATGGATGGCACTAATTTACACCTCTATAGATTATCGAAGATGCTATCAAAACATTTATTATAATACAGAACATATAATTTATGGTTATACTTATTTTACGATTAATATATTTCCAATAGATTTCATTTATCGTTATAGGAAACAATGAGAGTATAAGTCGAGGTCTTTCTTTGTTTTGTGCAGCACTGGACTAGAAAGGCAGGCTTTATCTGTAGAATAGAATTCAGACTATTAGAGCACGGACCGAAAGGAGTTAAAGATAGTCATAAACTTCGACCTTATCCCCTTTCTTAGTTAAGGTTGACGCCACGGAGTAATATAGTTATAATAATAATAATAATAATAATAATA
>JAUESI010000034.1:2991778-3026679 GCA_032275145.1 Synergus laeviventris
ATAATAATAATAATAATAATAATAATACTATTACTCCCAGGTTGAACGTTTTAGAAACATTCCGAGAATTTTTTATCGTGGTTCCATGGACAGTACCGCTGTAAAAAAAGACATTAATTCATCCCCTAAGTATAAAAAGTCAATAAAAGTTCATAAAAATCAACTGAATTAGCTTAATTTTGAAATTAAACTTTTTATGTATCCTGACATAAAATGCTTCTATTATAAAAGGTACAATTTTGTGCTTTAGGGTGATTTTGTTTTTATTAAAATTTGTTACCTATATCTTAGGATATGAAATGGGGATGAAATCATCCTTCAGAGTTTTAGAATAATGACTTGAGAAATTACGTCAGTAGATTTTTGATTTTTGATTAATTAATGAAGTGGTATAACAAAAATACAAGACGTTATATCTTTTTACACTTGATTTTTATTTCCTTGAACATTTGTAAGAGTTGTCATTTAATGGTCAAAGTGGAAATTATCTTCAGGACAGGAAACATTTCTAGTAACCACCCTCAAACCATGACATTTCACATTCATATTATAGCAAATAAACAAATAAATTAAGATACTTTACCCTTTTTAATCTGAAATGGAGCGTAAAAAGTGACAATTGACAAGATAATTAGGCTAAGCTAGTTTGACATCATATGCTTTCATTATTAAAACTAAGTTAATTATCGTTGCCACAGCAACGTGTCGAATTGCATTTATCTACACTAGCATAAACCAGCACACGCGCGATTATTTTGTTTACCTTCTTACAACTTCCAAGTCATTCAAAAGCCAATCAGTTTCGCAACAGCAGTGTATGCGAGATTTTCGAGACGTTCCGTTACACCACACTGTTTTTTAGAGAATATTTTAAAATCTGAAACCACTCAATAAGATTTTTTTGTAATGCAAATTCGACATTAGCTGTTTATAAATATATGGAACAAAATACTGATTTAAATAAAAATCTCGTTTCCGAGAAAGATCCTTTCAGGGTCGAAATTCAGGAAGACATATTTTTATTTGTGTCCTCATTGTGCTAATTAATTCCTGACGATGCCGTGTAAAAAAAGTCTCTTGTTAGTTCACCAGCTCTCCGGGAAAGCTGGCTTGGCCTGGCGAGGGTCGTCTCCTGGCATTGGGCTCAAGAAGAAGTCGGTAGGCATTTCACGTTCTGGAATGTCGTTCTTGGTGTACCGACTTAGCCGTGTTGTCCCACGGCCCACGCTCCATGTACAACGACGTTTTCGTCATGACATCGGCTCGGCCAAGGCGAACGTTCAATGATTGGCAATTGATTCGACCAAATCGAGGCCTGGGATCGCCAAAGAGCCAGGGCGCATACTCGACCCTGCTTTATTCGTTTATATTTGAATATGCTTAGCGTTTGGATGACTTCTGCTCTCGCTTCTGCTTTCCCTCCGTTCACCAAACACGGTCGAATCGTTAACCCGATTCTCTTCTATTGTGCAACTTAGGTTCAATAGCGAATCAATATATACATATATTGCATAAATATTAAATATATTAAATAAATTAAACTCATTTATAGGGGCGGAAAAGGTGGATGGAATTTTCCGATCCGTTATAACTCTTCATTAAAGGAAGGTCTGCAAGGAAGATTAGATCGCAAGCACGAGGGAATGTTTCTGAATCAAAAATTCCTATCCAATACGATGACGTTATATGTAGTCCCCTTTTGGTTCTCGTTAGTTTGGTGCTTGAGGCGACCATATTTCTATGGTCGTTGTTCCAAGCCGGAACTCAGCTTTGTACATTCTTTCGATTTCGATTTGATACTGTATCTAGGTGATACAATTGATTGATTTACATACAGTCGCATTTGTTGTTTATTTCTATTTTGTTTTGTAATCAACAATTTCATTTAGAGGAAAAATTATTTTCACAGATGGTAGGAAACATGTTATTACAAAACATTTATAATCGGAATGTAAACTTTGACGATTTTAATATACATTTTAGTCAGCAAGACACGCGTAACCTGATTGCAACATCGCAAAAGGATATTGTTGCGTGTCATGTGCTGTTTTATTCTATTCTCAAATATGGTCGAATTACGCATGCGCAATTTATTTCTTTTCGTGAAATATTGAATTACGCGTGCATTAGGTGTACACTATACTTTCCTGAAACATGATCATCACAAATCACTTGCGCGATTCGACGAAATAAACATTTTTTATACATTCTCATCAGAGAAGATATTAGATTTATGTGTAGAATTGGACTCCTCCCACCTTTATTAAATGTCAAATAACGCGAGATACTGATTCAAGTTTAGAGTATACTAATTTCTCGGTTAAGAACAAAGCTACAAATTTACGTCTGTACTTTAGTAAACTATCGAAGTTTTTATTTATTTTCTTGGCATGAGATACTTTACCATAGAAGTAATTTAACTCCGCCAATTGCACGAAGCGAAGATAAATGGCCTAGTTTTAGATTCTTACCATAAGAGCAAAAGTTTCCCCAACTTTAGGCTCGTAATAATAAAATATTCTTTGCTAAAACTAGTTGGGGAAATTAAATTGCTTTTATGGTAATTATCACAACACTCTTAACACAAATAAAAAGTATTTTTCTTTATTTGCACAGACATATATCTTGCTGTTGGTTGGAACCCCTGTTCCCTTTCCAAGTTAAGAATAAAAATAAACTGATTTTTATTTGATAAGAGTACCTTAGGTCAAGCCCTCGTTTACTGTAGTTTTAACAAATTTGAGCAGCGTTTATTTGATGAAAGCGAAAGACACTATAAGCGCTCGGTGATGGGGCGGCATGGCATAGGAAGTAAAGACAAATTTTACTACTTGTTTTAGCCAGACGATCGCAGTAAACTTCATGAGCTAAAAGTTGATCTAATTTGTCGGGGTGTAGAGAGAATAAGTGCGCCGTGGACAAAGAAGCGAATGAGAGAGATAGAGGCTGTGGATAAAAGGGGGTGGAAAGGAGGGCAAGTAAAAGGGGTGGGGACATAAAGTGACTGTGTAGACGCATACTCCGCCACAAAAAGGTGGGCCAATCCGCGTGAACAACAGGATGATGCCATGACGTTGGTATTCATGCGATGCACGCGTCCCGAGATCTTCACACTTTGACAGTACGCCAATGTAAATTTTATGCGTTTTACAACAAAAAAGAAAAAAACTCGAGAGAAAGTTTTTCAAAAAAATCTAAACAAAATAATTTTCCCGCAATTATATTTTTCTTTTGTTTGGATTTATTATTTTTGCGCATAGTTTCTGTTCTGAGTGCATTTAGGTTCAATATATTGTATATTTAAGACGAAATGATCGTCGTTAATTGATTTAGTTCTCCCAGCACTTTATTCCCAAGATTGTTTGAAAGAAGTGTGGTCGTCTCTCACTCTCGTCCTTTTGAACTCTCTTGAACCAGAGCTGCCTGGAATTCGACAGTGGCTGTAAAAAAAAAAGAAAAATCGTGATGCATTCCGGTTCTTAACGTCCCGGAATTCGTCGTATCTCGTTGGCATTATATCGTGAAGAATAAACGGCGGCGCACTTTCACACGCCGGCCAAAGCTCCAATTTAATCATCGATTAAGTTTGACGTCTAGTTGGCAATTGCTATAGTCATGCGACGTAACAATTACGCTCAGATGTTATCAACAATCCGGTTCGTTGAGACTTTTATGAAACTTTTAAAAGGCATTCATTTGCACATATAATATAATATAATAAAGTTCATTTTTTAATGGAGACAAGCTCCTCCCTCTTCTGCATAATATATTTATAATAGAGGGTAAGAAATTATGAAAATTTATCTTTTTTTAAAATAGTTTTTTTAATACATTTGTTTTTGGTTCTCTATACTTCTGTTATTGAAGTTAATATAATTAAAATTAAATTATAATATTGAAAAAGATACACATTGAGTCAATTTTAAATGGAGGTTCCACATATCTTCACTCTACAGAATTTTTTTTCTTTTTATATGTCTGAAGATAGACACCGCATCGAACTGGCTTCCCAAGGCGATCTTCACGAAGTGAATACCTTGAAGTTATTGAAGTTACTTTATATAGAGATATTGGTATTTTGTAAGAAATTCATCCATGCAATATTTCTTCAATGTCTCGTATATCATCATAGAGGTCAAATAATTCTTTTTTCATAAATTGGAATCGACATTGAATTTCACTGAAAATTTATTTTTAACAGTAAAACTTCTTGACTTATTGTGTTTCTAAAACTATTAAAACGAATCAAATGATTGGACACAATATTCAACAATATATTTAACATAAAAACAGTAATGCTATTCAAATAATGTACTTTTTTTCTTCGTTTATGAATATTTATCTTTTTATATGAAATACATTGAAATTGGATCCTTGGCTTGATTCAAACTTTCTATGAAAAAATGTCTAACGGACTTCTATGCAAATACAATTGAAGTGAGGACAAGTTAATAGATAATCAGTTGATCGTGTTATAACAGGCCTGAAATAGAATTTATATAAGATGGAGTACATATTGTAGTAAGTGAGGGTTTTATAACTGAAAAGGTCATTGAGATTATTTACATATTACACATTACACCCCACGTTGCATCTTTCTCCTCGGGGTTGCACGTTGGAGTTTGAACAGTGGGTTTGTCTGAATGGAGTTGGAGGGTAACCAGGTACCCTTTCTCTGGTATAGCCCAGTGCTATATCGATTGTTGTTACCCGCCAGCAATAAATGTTTGACCCGTCGCAAGTCGCGTGGCCTCCGTTCTGCACGAAATAGAATCCGACAAACAAGCACATGCACTTTGCGGGTACAAAAAAAATCGTCTAGACAGCCGACTTCCGGTTCCGAGACGAAGATAGAGCCCTCGACCCTCTGACGCGACGGCCCGACACCTGGCCCTGGGGCCCTTTCGCTCACTTTTCTACCGAGGGGTAAATGACCTTGCCTGCATCTTGTCTGACAGGATAACAGAGGATACCTTAGGTCCATTAAGCTAAACGAAATTCGAAATTTAAAATACATCAAATACAAAAAGTTAAAAGAAAAAAACTTCAGCAATGTTGTTTCAATGTTGTATTTATTTCTTTTCGTTCATTCATGGTTCAGATACCCGACATCCGTGCCTCTGTTTAGAAATATATTCTTTTTTTGGAAGAATATATTTCTATGTGTGTGTTGTCGGAAGTTGTAATAAACCTGAGATACGCTTGGCAATAAGTTGTCGGAGGTATGGTATATATAACAACATTCCGTTGCACTAAGAATCAATCAGAAGGGTGAAAAGCATGTGAGGGTCGAGGGGATTGCACTGATCTTATTATAGAAGTAGAAATCGTGTTCAACAGTCACCGGAAGTTCTGTTCCCATCGACTTTGTGCCGACGACCGGAAGCCTCATTACCGGCAAAGAGTCGACTTCGAATCGTCCAAAGTCAGTTCTGATTTCGAATTCTGCTGGCAATCTTGGCCGGGCGATGAATCCTAAGTAACGACGCGACGTCCATCGTGCCACCAACGCGGCTAATGGACGTTCCTGATGAAAATAGGCATAGGGGATGCTGACTGTGGCAATCGTTGGACCAGTAATTCACTAGTACACCAGTTCAATTTAGAGTGGTGAAAAGGTATTCTACAGCCTTACTAAATATGTAGACTAAATTGTTTTCGTTATACATCATTGTTTATTACAAGAAAGGGTTAATTTTACGATTGGATTGCGATACAAATATTTGGATAAAAATACATTCTTTCAATAATAATCTAATAATATTTTTTTTGACCATCTTCAAAAATAATTCTCTTTCATGTGCCATTTTGTTTACGACTACGAGGAAGAAGAAAAAACACTTTTTAATATATTAAGTTGAATTGCGTAGGTGGTTGCTAAATATTCTTCGAAAAGCTATGCCAAATTTCTGGATAATAAACTGGCTCGATGTTACAATGTTACTAAAGACAATTTCGTTGACGTATACAAAACGTAGACTGTTATATCAATTTTCTATTTTTATAGTTCCTTCCTATTGCATTCATTTATGAGTATAGTCTAATTTTTATGTATATTAAATTATATTATTTCTAGCTTGTTTTACAATTTTTTGTAAAATCTAATAGATTTCTGTTGTAAAAATAGATTAGAAAAAAAATGAAGAAGTTGAAAGAATGAAAAAATAAAGATAAACTAAGAAATAAGCTTTTTCAAATTTCTTGGATTTTTTCCTAGTCTATATTTAGTAAAAAAAAAAACCCTCAGATGTACACCAGAAATGGCGAACTTTACACACAAAAAAAAATTAAAGCTGCCGAGAAGATCAAACAGCCAAGGCATACAAGAACCTTCTAATTAAATCTCTACTTTCTGCTTACAGACATAACTTATACGTGCACATAGATTTGATTGAAATACAAAGACACCGATCATGATTTTAATTATGTGTGAAACTAGGTTAGCCAACTTTTTAATGAATTTTTACACTCGAGTTTTTTTTACATTGTTTGTATCCAATACATGACATTTCAGGCAGGTTTGTTTATCTGCATTTGAATTTTTGCGTCACTTGTGGTATTAACTATTCATTATTCAAAAAATACTTGTTTTTAAAAGAACATTTTTTTACATTTCATAAAAGAACACAATACACTTTTAAAACATTTAACTGCTTACGAAACAAACTTACGTAAAGAAAATAAGTTTTATTGTTTTATTCGTCCTAAAATAGTATACAATTTCGAATGAAATAATGTGGTTTAAGTAATTTCATCACTTGTGCATGACTTCTGAAAAAATCGGAAAACATCTGGCGATATGCTATGCAATTATCTTCAAATGGTTATAAATTACTGTATTTCGAATCATCCTTTAAGGTTCTCTCACCCGAGGTAAACAGACCTCCGTACACGCTAGGACGTGTTGTTATTATTATGATAGACATGGCGTGAATCGCGTTAACCTACTCGAAGGTCAACACGCCAGCCTTTGGTGTAAAATCGTTTGGGTGTACACATGCATATATCCGGTCTGGAGATAATAAATAGTGATAATAGAAAGTTATCTTGGTAATGATAACCGAGGGCGGGATATTTATTTGATTGTGGCGCTGATCTTTTTTTTTCCCTGTGCACAACGGGTGGCGCCAAGATAAGAAGATTGGGCCACAGTCTCAGCAAGGTATCTCGTGCTCTTCTAGGAAATAGTGTGTTCTATCGTGGAGTTCATATGCATCTGCATCACACATTCAAGTCTAACGTATATGCCATCAGAGTGCTTCGGCCTTTGGGTGAATGGCTACCAACCTTGAGGAGAGTGTCTGGAATGTGCGATCCCATGCAACTCCTTAAGTAGGCTACAGTTCCTGCAACGTGACATTCAAACAACGAAATTAGGGTTTTTTACTCTTTGTGAGAGTTGTCCTGATGGTTTACAGTGTTATATAACCCTATATGAACTGTATATAAAGGATTCAGATTTCCCTGCAACTTTATTTTCACCAGAATATTATTATATTATTATTTATTTTTACCAGTTAGCTGCAAGGTGACACGTATTTATAGAATAGGAAATTAATACCATACATTGATGAATTTTATTCATTTCCTTTGGCTTCTGTATAATTTCATTAAAGTTTCGTGAAATTCGAGTGAAATCCAATAAATAAAAACAAATTTCGATGAATTCTATGGAAATTTACAGAATTCAAAATGAATTCCTAATTATAAAGAATTTCAACAGATACTACACATTCCAAACAATTCCAATGAATTTTGGAGAATACAGAATGAATTCCTGTGGATTTCATTGAAATCCGACGAATTCCAATGGATGCCAGATAATTCCAAATAATTGCGGTGAATTCTAATAAATTTCTAAAGATTTTAATAAATTCCAGTAAAATCATAATGAATTTCCATGATTTCCTACGAATTTCAATTAAATCTGACGAATTCCAGCGAAATTCCTCGACGTTAAAGAAAATTCAATGAATATCACAGACTTCAGAATGAATTCAATACTTTTATTCAATACAATACAATGAATTCAATACAAAAAAATACAATACTTCTTTTTCATTTCAATAAATTCCAGAAATTTCAGAATGAATTTTAATGAATTTCAATGATTTCTAGTGAATTCTAATAAATTCCAAAGATTTCTGAATTAAGTCCAACGAATCTCAATGAAATTCGACGAATTCCAATACTTTCCAGAAAATTCAGAATGAATTCCAATCAATTTCTACAAATTTCATTTAAATCCGAAGATTCTCAATGACATTTAAATTTTAATGAATTTGAAGAACATCCCATGAATTCAGATGGAATCCCCATAAATTTGACGAACTTCGATGATTGCCAATGAATTCCAATTAATTCCTTTGAATTTACGTGAATTTGAAGAACATTCCATGAATACCAGAGAATTCAGATGGATTTCCTATAAATTCGACGAATTTCAATGATTTACAGTGCTTTACAATTAATTTTTAAGAATTCCAAACAACTCCAGAATCAATTCCAACGAATCATAATGGAATTCGATAAATTTAAAAATGAATTCCAATGAATTTCAACGAAGTGCGACAAATTTCAATGAATTCCATTAAATTTCGAATAATTCCAATAAATCTCAGAGAATTCAGAATGAATTCCAATGAATTTATGAGAATTCCAATAATTTCTAGAGAATTTTGATTGAATTCCTATGTACTCCTACAAATCAGACCAATTTCAACGATTTGGAGTGAATTCCAATGAATTTCTGAGAATTCTATAAATTCCAGAGAATTCTAAGTGAATTCTTTCGAATTCAATAAAATCCGACGAATTCGACGAATACCAAATAAATAAAAAATAATTTTAAAAATTTCTGTAAATTCCCATGATTTTCTCTGAATTCCAATGTATTTGTGTGAATTCAAATAAATTTTAATAAATACTAAAGAATTCTAATCCCACTGAAGTTTTCAACTTCCAATAAATTTTAAACTAAATCCTACGTGATAAGATTGAATTAATTAAAATGAGATATGTTCCGATGGAAATAGTAAATAAATATACTTATTATTACTGTATACATATTTATATTTCATATACATATTTTTATTTTCTTTATCAATAACTAAGTGCGCACGTGTTTCGTCTTAAGAAACTGAAATGACAATTTATATTCACGAACCATATATGAATTGGCGCACTTCTTAGTTGCAAGGTGACACATGTGAAGTTAGTCGAAATGCATGATCTAATTTAATATAATAAATAATATTATATATAATAGAGAACTCTTTATAAAATGCCGGAATAATAACAGTTTATTTAGCTGTTGAACATGAATTCAGGCTGCCAGATCTACACCCGGTCGGGCCGTGTGTTTCATTCCCGACCTGGATCTCCTTGGTCTGGACCGTGGCAAAATGTCTACTCGGGTTATTGTAAAAGGTCACCTTATTTGAAAGCAACTTTAATACATTTTTTCACTTGAAAAATTGAGATTGGGATAAAGTTTCTATCAAGCGATATAAAATGAGATGAGGTAAAAGATATATTTGATTGGAACAGTAAATTGAAAGAGGAAATAATATTTTTTTGTCTGCTGATAAAAATCGGATGATATCGCGATCTTGGTTGCAATTGACGTCATCAGTTGAGAGAGAAGAAATTGCTTTAGTATGGTGTACCTACCATGAAATAGCAGCATGAGATTCATTCTCCCGATGAGTGTGCAAGACTTACTCCATGCAATTCGTAACACTAATTTTAAGACTGTTAAAATCGGTGTGCATCTTCGTAGATAAAAATTTTATTTCCTAACGATTACATACAATTTTAACAGTCGAGAGTTGAATGTGCAGTTGACTATATAGTTAAGACCATATTCCACTTCGTAACTTGTTTTTTATGGTCGCATTTGCCATTTTCCAATTTTTACCCTTTTATTTAAACCAGAATTTATTGCCTTTATATACTTTTCGCGCGACTGACTAAGAATAAGCGAGTTGTGAGAAATAATCAAAAGTATATAAATGTAAATTCATTTTATATGTGAAACTGAGCATTATGTAGTGACCACTTCATTCAGTGGTCACTGCTGTGGTCACTGGTCTAGTCAGTGGTTATGCAGTTTATAGTACTTGAAAAATTATAAAAACTTGAATCAGATAATATATGGACTGAAGTCACGAATAAATAAATAATCTTACTTTTAGAAATGGAAGTAACGATTTAACTTCTGTATATAATTAAACAAGCGTATTCTTTTGCGTATTCTTTTGCATGTTAAAGAACGTATAATTATGAGAAAATCATGATAAAAGTGTTATTACTTTTTGTTCTTACGTTTAAGGTAGGAATAGTGTCTGAATATGAGAAATTAATTATCTTTTCATAGATAATTTTTACAATGTGTTATAATTTCAGTTATTATTAATGATGATAGTGTACAATGATATTATATTGATATAATATAATATGCTGATTATAGTATTCCGTAATATTTAGTTACAAATTAAATATAATTTTCTTTTTATAGAATGCTGATTTGGAATATTTCTATTCGTCTATTCTCGGCCTTTAAGAACATTTTAGTAATGCATACTGGGATGAATGGTGGTGTTTTAAATCGCGAGTACGATAGAATTATTTTTAAACGTTGAACTCCCTTGACCTCGGCTTTGAATCGAGTATTGGGGTCGCACCAGGTAGAAAAACCTAAACCATGAGAATTTCGAGGTGTTAGAACGTTTGAAAAGTATACTCGATGAACGTTGGTAATTTTCACATAGTCGTGTTTTAATTTAAAACCATTTTCAATATTGAAAATAAATATTACCTACGTGTATTTTTATATTCCATTATATTTAATGTATTTTTTATTTTATTTTTTACAGTGTGCCAAAGCATAGATATACGCAATAAAGTCTCAGAGTTCGACAGGCTCAAAAATTGTACTGTCGTCGAGGGATTTGTTCAAATTTTGTTGATTGATCATGCAAACGACTCTGCCTTTGCGAATCTTACGTTTCCCAAACTCGTCGAAATTACAGAATACCTCGTGCTTTACAGGTGAGTCGAAAACAGTTTTATTTTATCATTTTTATATTCTGGATAAATATACTTGTATCCATTCTGTACAAAATGTATTGAAACTTACAACACTAGATAATTCAATTGCTTTATTGCTTTCATTTAATTTATTATAAAGTAAATTTTGTTCCTGCTCTAACTAAATGTCAATAAACTGGTTATTAGCTTGCAACGAATCATGTGGTGAATTTAGAATTTGGCAGTCGAATTGCTAGTGCTTCCGGTTTGGCAAAAGATACGCGGAAGTACGATTCATGAAATGTGAATAGGGTTTTGGAACTCCCATAATTCTTTTAATGGGACTTTTAGTTCCAATACAGTCGTATTTGGAATGATTTATCTATTAAAAAGAGTGCTCGTATTTTTTTGGGAGGAAACTAACAACAAAGAGGAAACTAGAAGTAGAAACATGATTGCATATTTTGAGTTGATAGTAAATGTTTTGAAACCCAATTGAAATTCAGAAGAGAATTTTTATTATCTATGCTATTATTTACATCATATTTTTTTTCAGGGTAAATGGACTTCGTAGTATCGGTCATCTTTTTCCGAATTTGGCAGTAATTCGTGGCAACTCATTATTTATTAACTATGCCTTGGTGGCATTCGAGATGATGCACCTTCAAGAAATTAGTTTACTTTCTCTTACCAATATTTTGAGAGGATCGGTCCGCTTCGAGAAAAACCCAGCACTTTGTTACGCTGACACTATTGACTGGGATATCATTGCCAAGGCTGGAAAAGGAGAACACGTTATTTCGGTGAGTTAAAGATTTCTTAAAGTAATTTAATCTAAATTTTCAAAAACGATTCGACATTGTTCGAAGCAAATTCTAACAACGATTTCAATTTAACAATCAGCTGCAGCCTTTGACTATGAAATACGATGAGATTTCTTTCTGACACCAAGATACTTTGTAGATTAAACGACGACTTAATGGGATAATCGATCAGTAGTAGTTATCTCAGGACATTCATATCACGTACGCATGTTAATTACATATGCAACGCGCAACATTTACATGCCAAGTTCGAGATTTAACACCTTGTCATCAAACGGGAAGCTGAGATTCATTAATTGTATGAACAGGAAGGTATTCATAGACTTTCGACGCTAACATTCTTCGAAGATAAACGCTGATCAATTACTTAGAAAGTTTTTAAGTTTCAACAAACTTTTTTGCTCATCAGTTACTCGAAATATTTCTCTTTCAATTTATTTTGAATTCTTTTCAAAATAAAAAAATGTAATAGTATCTATTTTTTTAATTAATCTTGAATCGGCAAATAACGTTAATTCAATTTGCATACATTTAAAAAGACAACGTCCTGATCTGTTATTTTAAACATTCACCGTCTTCCACAACTGAAACGAAGCAAGCAGTATAATTAGTAATCCATCAGGAAGCGAAGATTGGAAGGAAAAGATGAGAGTATAATAGCGGAAGGCATACATTCTCTTTGAACAAGAGAATTATAGAACGTTTTCGTAATATTTCTCCAACTGTAATAGAAACACTTGCATCTGCATGCGGCAAATTTTTATAATAATTTGTGATCAACGCATATACATTGCAATAATACATGCATAATATTCTCTATATTTATCGTTGATCACTGACTGCTCCTGAGATAGTTTTCTCTATGCAAAGTCAGCGTAAAATAAGATACGATAAATAATCATGTTCATATTGTGGCCGCCCGTTATACCTTACTTAGCACATAATCGACGAGGCATGACTAAAAATACCATACGGAAATAGGATGCAAAGATAGAATATTAAATTTGTAAAAAGTTGAATCTTGATTCTATTCTTTATTTTATTGGATCATTAAGCTTGGAAGACTCTTGAGCTACTTTTATATTATATATGTAGTATATAAATAGTTTATAAAGGGACTAAGCTGTGAGTACTAAAAAGAGGACCTAGGACAGCGAATACTTAACCTTCAACCTCAGAAAGTGTTGAAAGAGTATTTGGAAAGAAAGATAACTTGCTTCGCCACGAGAAATACTGAGACAGGCTGATCATCTCGATTTTCCTTTCTTTGAGATACATCTCGAACACAAAAAAGCTCCCAAGAAAGAGAAGACAAAAAAGTTGAGACAGGAAGATCCAAATCTTGAAGGTTCAAGATTTTTTCAATATGAGTGAGATCTCTTTCTCGCCGTAATTTAACAAGATTACGTTTTTCAATCTCTTTGAAAAAAAATTTGAAAGCTCAAAAAGCTTCCAATCTTGCAATACCTGGAATTAAAATAAACAATGTTCGAGATGAAGTTACACAAATGTATGATTCAAAATTTCGTTTGGCATTTACTTTTGCATTAAATTTCTGGCTAGCATAGCTTTTGTAGTTTTAATATGGCATTGTTGTTAAAATCGTCCATATTAGCTCTGACGTCAAAAGCATGGATGTTTACAATCGTAATAGAAGTCGAGCCAAAAGAACGAATGTGTGAATCGATGTGTAGTTTATGTCTATATTCTACGTATTGTGGTTCCATTTCGCATACTGTGTTTCGTGATTACTGAAGGCCAAGAAGAGTGATCTTTTTTCATTTTAAAGTCTACATTTAGGAAGATAAATTTATTCAGATGATTAATTTAATCGGTACCACGATGGTTTCATCTTTTTATACTTTTTAATGCTATCAATTCATAAGCACTCAATTCAAAAATTAATTCACGTTACACTTCATAAATTATCAAAAAATTCTTTCAAATATCATGCGATTTTATTTTTAATTTTTACGACGCAGAATTATTGAATAAAGAGACAAAAAGACTGCATTTTTGGCTTATTCGAAGCGAAATTTTGAGGGATTTCAGACGAGCTGTTTCATGAAAAATATATTTAAAAATTGTCATGTGTTTTATTTTAAATCAGAAGAATGTACACAGCTGTGGAAAACAGGTGCTCTTCCATTCATGATTTAATTTCAAATTCAAATATTCCAAATTGCTCAATTTCAAATTTAAATTGATGAAAGACAGAATTTCAAGTAAAAAGAACAGTTATGTAATTAGAAATTAAAATCAGATTAATATTGCTTCGTAATGTGAAACTTTTAGAATTTAACAATAATTTCCGAACATTTCAAAATACGGAAAATTGTTTCCATAGGTCCAATAGGACTACATTTTGTCAAAATTTGAGTCCGATCAGAAAATTTGGTTTATTGGATTGGGACTGTTTGGAAATAACGTCCCATATGTAGATTCATAGTACATTTTAATTTAAATAATCTTTTGATTATAATCTATAATCCATTTATAACTAATTTGACATAATATGGATGTCAGTAAATTGTACTAATTAACTCAAGGGAAGTTTCAATAAAGAAAAGAAGATAGTAGTATTACAGGTACGCGTGTTTCAAGTATCTACCGCCCACTTTATAACTTCACTTAGCACATGTTTATGCGTGCGTGCAGTGATACACACGCTACTTATGTGATTTCCGCTCATCCGAGCAATCCGGTCCGAGCAAATACGAGGATTATTTCTACTTCTGTCTCGATTGCATATCCATTCATTCAAGGCCATTCTCTCGTTTCAATCACTTTCTTGCAAACCTAATTTTTCCATTCATTCATTGACTTCACTCAATTGACCACACATTTTTTTTCACAATCTAATCAAACTAGGTAGTAATGCGAAGTTCATTTGAAAAATAATTTTATTTCGAATATCACGAACAATTTCAACTTAAATTACAATTTTCATGATTATTGGAATATTTTCAAAATAACGTTTTCAAAGTTTCAGTTTTAGATAATTCTATGTTAATAATTGCCTAAACTGGTATTTATTATATTCAAAATAAATTCCTCTATTATTCAAAGACACCCTTTAAATTTTTTTTGATATTTTAAATGTTAAATTGAATTTTCTAAAGAAGATATTGGTAAAATAGTGAACTTTGTTTGCATAAGTCAAATTTTATTATTACTTGTAAGTTCACTTTGTTCATTGCAAATACGAGTTATTTGATAATGAAATGAAAATAATAATGACTAAAGCCTTGACGGGGTAGTATGGACAGTATGGACACGTAAAATGAACACTTGTGCCTAGTGACAGCCGAAACTTAACGAGAAGAGCATAAACATGAATACGTCTACCAGAGATTTAAGAGCGCTTATTGAATCACAATCCTAATATTCTTACTCGTGCTGTTACGCTTACTGATTTAAAAGAATCTTTTATGCATACTTTATTTTTTTTAAATCGTACTCGTATCCAGACGTAACAAAAATTTATTGACAACCAACATAAATCAAATATCTCCTTTTTGTTCATTTTATTGACTTAAAATTTTCTCATGTCGAATTTCAAATTTATAATATATTTTGAAAGTATGTATATTTTTTTTTCAACAATATAAGTATTACAAAAGTTGAATGATAAAATACTTTTTCTGGTTACACTGAAAAAAATACTCAGGGATCAATGAATATACATTGAATAAAAATTCATTGAAAAGTAGATCTTTTATTGATTTAAATTCATTCATTTTGGTGCAATAATTATTCAATTAATTCTATAGTATATTCGATATTACCAAATAAGAAAAATATGTATGTATTTGAGAATGCACTTACATACTGATTTGTGAAAATGATTTCGTCCTTAAATTTGATATTTAATTTCAGGGAAACAAACCCAGAAACGGTTGTCCAATTTGTGAAAAACACTGCCCAATAAAGGAGACGAGCAGATACGAGTATTTGTGCTGGAACAGAGAACACTGCCAAAAAAGTAAGTTGATTTTAGAAATTAATTACATATAATTGAAATTGATTAAATTGTGTAAGGTATTTGTATAATTTGAGTTGGTACTTGAATTACTTTTTAGCTAATTTCTGCTTGTTCTTTCCCATCTCTTTTAAAGATATTGTGAACAAGATGAGTTGGAGAGAGTGTATGGTGCTTGAATTAATCAACTGCTTCTCGATTTATTCGGTCGTTTAATCTTTTGCTTAATCGAGGGCGAATATGTGTTCTTATCATTGAGAACGAGAGTCCAAGAAGAATAAAACTGAATAAACTGTATAACTTATTCACTACTCGAAAAATGTTTTCACGAACAGGATTCGATTAAAATTCAGATAACGTATTCAATTACACATACAGATACAATCTAGAAGCTACTTTTTGTAGAATTACCATTAACAAAGTATCTTCTTTAAAAGAATTCTAGCCTTTTAATAGTGATTGGATTATTTCAAAAACACTGACTATTTTTACGGAATTTACCGTAAGAATAGATACTTCATTTTTGAGCTTAAGTTATAAGCTCAATATTAAATTTCTCCATTTTATACAACGAATATTAGAAAAAATAGATATTTTTTCGCTCTGAAGCTGTACTCTTTTCAAAAATAGAAGTGTGACTACAAAGCGAAAAAATATCTAGCTATAATCTGTGTTAAATAAATTGAAGAGACAGAATTTTGAGATTAGAACTTGGATCCCACATCCTTAATAAGGATTATGAAGATGAAGAGACATTCTGAGTTTACACAACTAGATTCCCACTGTCGAAAAAATAAAAATTTTTTTTAAGTGCAGATTTTTTAAATCACTTTTACCTAGATTTATTTAGGTACAATTTGCACAGGTGCCTAATTAATATAATGATTGGAAGTCAATAAAGACTTCTCATTTTCCAGATTGTCACGTTATTTATCATCGTGGAAAATAAGCCAGCCACCCTCATAGGTCGCAGCCATCTTATCTTGTTCATATGATATACTTTATGAATCGTGGGTGGCGAATGCGTGGGTGATCTGCACACGCACTTCGTCAACAACTTCTTGGATACAATTTTATCGCTATCTTAATATTTACATTTATATAAAATTTAAAAAAAAATATAATAGTTCATTTAAATTGATATTAGTTTTCTCCTAATGAAAAAAAGAATCTTTGGATTTAAAGAAAGTACAATCGAAATAAATATAATATATTTACAAAAACAAATGTGAATATTGTAGTTTTGGAAGTCTGAGAAGATGATTTTTTTCGATTCATTTCAAGATAATGTTTTTCGATGAATAGTACTGTCTGATCCCAAATTCTTATATTTAGATCGGTTGCATCAGACGTTTATATATAAATAGATATTATCTCACTTTATACTTTTTTTTTTTTTTTATCAATTTATAGATTTAATTGCTTATCTGGACATTTAATGGCGCTTACGCACTACGCTACTTTTTTTCTTTTGCTTTCACTTTTTCGTTCACAACACGAGCTGACCTTCGGTGTCATAATAAAATGATAAGCTTCATCATCAAAACAATGTAACTGAATCCGGATGTTGTATACTCGTTGCTTTGACTAAAACGTAATTGAGCTGTTTTATAGCCAGCTATTCGCAAATCACTTGCTACAAAAATAAAATAAAACGTTTTACAATGTTGACGCAGTTATAGTTAAAGAAGTTTTTCTTGAATGATTTTTTCTTATTAAAAATTCAGAGCAGTTTTTTAATTTATAAGAATACATGTGGGTACTTTTAGGACTGTTAATTTAATAATTGGGAATTAAACTCTTATCAGGATTTCATCCGAGTGACAGTTAAAAAGGGTCCGGTCTTCTTGGGCTTGCTATAAAAAAAGGTTTGAAGATAACATAATTCGACCCCTACAATTTTTTAAACACTTATTCTCATGGAAACCGAACCGAAACGTTTCTACAATCTAAATTTATTAGTTTGTCCTTCGCTAAACGACTATTTTCATAAAATCCTGAAAATATTACTTCATACAATTAAGCTTTTAAAAAACAGTGTGTTATGATTATCCTAGAAGCTAATTAGTAAAAAACTTTTTTTGTGTTTTGAAGCTCTAAACGAATTTACAAGATATAACTGTTTTTTCTAATTAAGTAAAATTGTATTTTTTTTTCAGCGTGTCCAAGGTGTGAAGACGGAGCCTGCATGTCACCAGACAAATGCTGCCACCATTCTTGTTTGGGTGGTTGCACGGGACCTTTGAGTACTGACTGCGTCGCGTGTAAAAAGCTCAAGTTAGAGAACACGTGCGTGGATAGTTGTCCACACAACACATACTCATTCATGGAGCGTAGATGCATCTCCGAACAACAATGTAGAAAGCAAAGAAAACCACTTGAGACTAACTTGAACAAGGAATTTCCCTACAAGCCATTCCAGAATGTCTGCCGAAGTGACTGTCCCGTTGGTTACATGGATGACGAGTACAAAAATTTTACGACATGCAAAAAGTGTAACGGCCCTTGCCAAAAAGAATGCGGTGGTGCCAACATTGACAGCATAGCTTCTGCTCAAAGGCTTCGAGGATGCACCCGCATCACCGGAAGTTTAGAAATCCAAATTCGAGGAGGCAAGAACATCGTCAAAGAAATGGAAGACAGCCTCAGCATGATTGAAGAAATTGATGGCTACCTAAAAGTCGTTCGTAGTTTTCCTCTGATTTCGCTAAATTTTCTCAAGAATCTTAAAGTCATTCGGGGCAATTTAATTGACAACGAAAAAAGTCTTATCGTGCTGGATAATCAGAATCTTCAGGAACTTTGGGACTGGGGGACGAAGAAGTCTATTAAGATTCTATACAAAAATAACGGCCCGGGCAAGGTTTTCTTTCATTTCAATCCTAAGTTGTGTCTACAAAAAATTGAGAAACTACGAGAAGTTGCAAAATTGGAACCTTTCACTGAACTTGAGGTGGCATCGAACAGCAATGGTGATAAAAATGCTTGCAATGTAACGTTACTACACGTTAAGATTGATAAGAAAACATCCAATGCAGCACTGATAAATTGGGAACCTTTTGAACATCATGATACTAGATCTCTCCTGGGTTATGTGGTGTATTTTATAGAAGCTCCGTTTAAAAATGTGACCATGTATGATGGAAGAGATGCTTGTGGAGGTGATGGATGGAAGGTTGATGATGTTTCACCGAGTCTTGCACCTGGAGACATTAAAAACGTCGACGAAGCCAGACAGCCATTGTCGCATATACTCACAAAACTGAAGCCTTATACTCAATATGCGTTTTACATCAAGACCTACACCATAGCCACGGAGAGATCTGGCGCTCAAACTGAAATCACGTATTTCACAACACTTCCTGGTGCTCCAAGTGTAGTACAAAAGTTATCAACGTACAGTAATGATAGTGATGTCCTGATTATCACCTGGCATCCACCAGCTGAGAAAAATGGAAATCTAACTTATTACGAGGTTATTGGCAAATATGAACCAGATGATCCAACATTTTTGGAACAGAGGAATTACTGCGATGAACGTGAGTTTTTATTAAATTTTCTTAAAGGCATTGAACTCAAGTGCTAATCTAAAAATTCGATTTCTTCATTCTACTTTACAAACATTACAATTATATATTTTTCCCTGTGTAGTGGAACTCATTTTTTAAATCTAAGTATGTGTAAAGAGCGATAAAATGTCTACTTTAAGATCTTTTTGTATAAAATTAAATGATTTTTAAAATTCATTGAGTAAAATGAAGATACAAATTTTTTTAATGCGTAAATTGTTTAATGTTGAAGCTCTTGAAATTATAAACGTTTACATTTTTGTTTCAGCATTATCTGCTCCGGAGACAAGACCAGCAAAGGCAGTGTTAATAGAAGAAGAAAATAAGAAAGTTGAAGCAGAAAAAAATCTTATTACCGAGCCAATGAAAGATACCTGCGATTGTTCTAGTCGAGAAGTAGATTCTTCTACAAGAGAAAAGGAGGCTACAAATTCGATAGCCTTCGAAGATGCTTTGCACAATCAAGTTTACATAAAGAGGGCCAATACCCGTCGACGACGGGATATAGAGGAATTTCTTAACGAAATAAATTCAATTATGAAACGGGATGTGTCTAGACAAACTCTGGTAATATATATATATATATTTTTTTTGTAATAAATATGAATTACATATTAAATCTTTAAAAAGTAGTAAAACGTATTTTCTTTTCCTCTTTTAAAGGATTCAGATGCTGTAGAAAAAGGGTTGGTTCGCGGCACAAGAAATGCAACCATTTATCAAGAAAGACAAAAAAAACCAATTCCAGTGGATAAGGTAGTAGATGGGAAAATAGTAGAATTCACTAGGGATATTCCTACTACTATGAACGCTGTTGGCCCTATTACCTTTGTCATAAACTCTTTAAGACACTTTACGTCATATAATATCGAAATTTTGGCTTGTAGAAAGGGACTCCCACTTGAAACTAGTAAAGAATATTGTTCAAATAAAGCTATGAAAACGTACCGAACAATGGCTCAGGAATGTGCGGATGATATTCCAGCAGATTCTTTCAAAGTCACAGCAACTACTAATAAAGATAATACTAGTCTTCCTTCTCCCGAAGTTAAACTAGAGTGGGAAGAGCCACTAAAGCCAAATGGTCTAATTGTTACGTATCAAATCGAATACAAGAACCGAGAAATACAAAATGTAAGCATAAATAAGAATCAATAATTGGTCAATTTAATTGTCATTATGTTAATAATAATATGTTAATCTTAATACCATTTTTATTTTTTATTTTAGATAAAGCCTACGATAATATGCGTAACAAGAAAAGACTTTATAAAAACGAAATCCTATACGCTGAAAGATCTCCCAGCGGGAAATTACACCATCAAAGTGCGGGCCGTGAGTCTGGCAGGATACGGGAATTATACACAAGAGAAGATTGTTTACATCAACGAATACAATACGATGTCGAAATTTTGGATTATTTTCTGGATCGTTTTGTTATTCATTCTCATGTGCTTATCGGGAAGCAGTTTTTACTTGTGCAAACGTAAATTCATGCGCAACGCTCCTAGTATGAGATTGATTGCAACTGTTAATCCAGAATACGTGAGTACCGCTTACATTCCTGACGAATGGGAAGTTTCTCGAAAAAAGATCAATTTACTCCGAGAACTCGGCAATGGATCCTTTGGCATGGTTTACGAAGGTATAGCCAAAGACGTCGTTAAAGGAAAACCCGAAGTACCTTGCGCCGTCAAAACTGTGAATGAAAATGCAACCGATCGGGAACGAATCGAATTCCTCAATGAGGCATCTGTTATGAAGTGAGTAGAAATATTTTTTAATTTTAACCGTCGCAAAGATCTCCAATTTTAAGTTAGAAGTTTAATAATTGCAGAATGAATAGTAACCAATTATGATCTTTTTCAGAGCCTTTAATACTCATCATGTAGTGAGATTGTTAGGGGTAGTTTCTCGTGGACAGCCAACGTTGGTTGTTATGGAGCTAATGACAAATGGCGATCTGAAGTCTTATTTAAGAAGTCACCGACCAGACGTCTCTGATAGTTTTTCCCGACAACCACCTACATTGAAAAGAATTTTGCGAATGGCAGTTGAGATAGCCGATGGGATGGCTTATCTATCTGCTAAAAAATTCGTTCACAGAGATTTGGCTGCTCGAAATTGCATGGTTGCCGAAGATTTAACCGTGAAAGTCGGAGATTTTGGAATGACGAGAGACATTTATGAAACTGACTATTATAGAAAAGGCACCAAAGGTTTGTTACCAGTGAGATGGATGGCCCCGGAAAGCTTGAAAGATGGAGTCTTCACAAGTTTCTCCGACGTGTGGAGTTACGGTGTCGTTTTGTGGGAAATGGTTACGCTCGCTTCCCAGCCTTATCAAGGATTGTCAAATGATCAGGTAATTAACTTCGACTAAAAATGATATACGGCAAACGGATTCGACATATTCTTTAAAGTTATTTAAAAACTATATTTACAACTGCCTTTCTTTTTCAGACGCTTCGATATGTTATTGATGGGGGTGTAATGGAACGACCAGAAAACTGTCCTGATCCACTTTACACAATGATGAGGGGAACCTGGAACCACAAAGCAACGAAAAGGCCTACTTTTATTGATATTGCAACTGTTCTTTTAAATGAGGTGGAGTTGGATAACTTCGAGAAAGTCAGTTTTTATCACAGCCCTGAAGGCATCGAAGCTCGCAATCAAAACGCGGCCCATTCTTTGCAGAACGACAAGTGAGTTATTTGTATTATTTTATTCTAAAAGTATTTTAGAAATAAATTAGGATTACTTTAGATTTGATAAACGAAGTTTAAAAATAGATGACGCTTTTTAGAAGCACATATCAGAAAATATTTGAGCAGTTTGTTTTACTCAGATGCTTGTGATTACTAAGCAAGTTCACTTAAGGGTGTTATATTCAAATTTCATCCTCTAAATTCGATTTCCTCATCTTAGTCAACAGATATTATTATTAGATAATTCATCGCTCTGTAGCGGTACTCATTTTTCAAATAGTGGTATAAGTATTCAGAGAAATATTCCTAGTTTTAATATTTCTTTTGTAAAATGAAAAGATGGAATTTTGAGGCTAGAAGTTACGCCTAACACCCTTAAATTTTCAAATCTGGAAATAAAACTTGGAGGGTTTTTTAAAATAATTTTGACCAATGATGGTAAAAACTTTGCAGAGACCTCGAAATGGTGACCTTACAAGAATTACGAGAAGAAGAAGCCGAAGGCGAGGAAGATTCCCCCCTACGTCAAGACTTTGGAGATTTCGCAGACTTTGAGCCCCTCAGCCTGAAAGAGAATTCAAGTCCTAGATATACTTTGGATTCCTACAGTGATGGTTCAAAAACTTCAAATTTCCACGACTTGAATTCCTCAAAAGTACCTTTAAAAGCCGGTTTCGATGACTTTGATGGAGTTTCAGTCGAATCAATGGCTTCAAGTAAGGATACCTTGAATTTACCTTTCGCAGAGGATAGTGTTAAGTCCGTGAAGAACTCGCCCTTCGCACAAAAAAAGAGCTCCTCCAAAGGAAATGTGAGTCATCAATCTTCCATGGCAACATCAGCGAGTCCTCAAAACTCGGCCAAGCAGACATTTCTTGACAGTCCGAGTCCTTCCAAAATACCTCGAAACGATCCTGACTACGAAAACAGAAGTCCAGAGATCCTCTCGTTGAATAAGAAGATAAATAAGGATCCCTTACGAATGAATTTCTCATCTTTGGACGCTATTGATATCGAGTCCAACGAAGGCGATAAGGAGAAAAAGCGTCAGTCCGAATACGTAAACAGAAGTGAAACACTAAATAACGGATACATCGGTGGCGCGACCACGTAGTTATTTCTCCAAAACGCCTTCAAAAATTACCCTGGTTACAAGGTCATTGCTTGCAAACGTGCTTCAAACAGTGAAAGACTGCATCGTCGGGCATAAACAATTAACGTAAATGTGGAAATGCATTAAAAAATTGGGGAATGTACTCGAACAATTTTTTTTATATGAATGAGGAGGATTAAAGTTTTAAAGTAACATAAGCTACGAACGTAAGGTACATTTTACACTTTTAGACGTAATACAAATCGCGAATCGTAAGCAAGATTCCGATTGATATAGAATCGATATTCCTTATTCCTTATACGGGTGTAGAAAAGCGTCTTAATTCCGTCTCCCTGATTAGATTTAACTTTGCTGCGTGTGTACAGATTTTCATTAAAAATTCCCGACGCGTGTCCACAGATCGGTACAAGTCTATAATCGCGAACTTGTACCAAATGCATTATTATTGAATCGAGTATCGGTGGACAGTATTAATGTCTCTCGTGTGCATGCCGTGGCAACCACCTTGACCTACGTAGTATTTAAGTGAATATCAAAGATCGAATTTGATTAATTGTTTGTAACATAAAACATAACTAAACTATAAACATCTCCGGTTTCCCAGACGAGATACTCGTCGCTCAAACTGATCAAATAAGGCGACTTAGGCTACTAAGTGTTAAAAAGAGTTCTAAAGATAGAATATTTCAAGGAATATTTTCAAGAATATTGATGATGAGTGTTTAAGGATACAAATTTCAATAATTTAATATTTTGCAATTTCTAATTTAGAAATAATTCGAAAAATAAGCTTGGAATTTGACTGGATTCATGTGAATTTAGATTAACTTACTTTGAATTTAGTAAATTTCAATTTGAAATACTTCGAGTAGATACTTCGCTTGGAAAGTGTTTTCAATTCTCTCGAGAATATTCTTCAAGATATTTCCTAATTTTAAATTCTCAAGAACTTAAGAACACTAGTCTCAGTTATCTAAAGTGGTGACAGTTTTGAAGGGCGCCTATCTTCTGAAAGTATGAAATTTCGTCCAATCGAACGTCGAGGATGAAGGAAATGAAAGGAATGAAATGAATACTGGCAACCATTTTGCGAATGACATTATTGCAAATCTAAATTAATTAATTGATTAATCTAGAATAAATTGCAACGACCATCTCATACCCGGAGATGGTTCAGAATGTTTCCAAACGTAGCTGACGACCCTCACCAAATTCACTAGTTTGGGCTTTTTCGGAAAATCGAAAATATATCCTGTAGCGTTCTTCCTCAAGGCATCCTCATTTTAATCATTCTATATAAAACATAGAAATTCTAGAGTCTTATCGACAGATTCTGAACCATCTGGCACACAATGTTCTCGCAGCGATTGATTTGAGAAGTATGGTGCTTTTTGAAATTGGCTTGTTCAATTTGTTGTTATGGGAGTAGAAATCGTCCGAGAGTTTCAAGTCGGCTATACTATACGAGATGTTTTACCACCAAATGTGTTTGAAGAGCACCTTGCTTTATTTAGCTTGTTCAATATACTTAGAGACTATTTACGAGTCAAGTCCTCAACAGTCACTCAGCGATTCTATTCAACTTTTACAATGTTTGTCAATCCTATTTCCATTTCTTTTTCTTTTTAATTTTCCAAGTGCTGAAAGGCAAATTGAAGTGCCAAACATTTTGGAAACATGAAATCTAAGAAAAGGATAATCATTTAATTTTCGTGAATTAATGTAGGCTATACGTATTTTTCATATGTAACATTTTTATTCAAGGTGGCCACTAAATTTTTAAAATAGAAACATAAAATTGATTCTATGTCTTCTATGTCAAATTTTTCTTTAAATAATAGTTTATAGGTCAAAGATATTTTTTGACTAATAGATGTTTTGAAAAAAAAAACCAAATGCCCCAAAATTATTTGAAATTTCATTTTGACTATAAATCCCGGTTTAAAAAATATTAAATAACCATTTTGAATAATCCTTAATTTTGAAACTCAAAACTTTTTTTGCTACATATAATATAAATGTCTGAAATATATATTTATAAAAAAAGTCTTCTCTTAAAAAATGGGAATACTGTTAAAAATATTGTAATAAAGTTGGAGGAAATTCGCGACTGAAACTTGAGCTATGTTCCTTAGTAATGTTAAAATCGAACAAAGGTTCAAGTACAATGAGGTGGGCTTGTCACAAATCACACTATGTAAAATATATGTCCTGTGTATATCCCTTCTGTTTCTTGGAGTCAGTGTACAAAGCGAGACAACCGCGGCGTAAACAAGTTTATAGAGTATTACAGAGCATTTTCATTTATAAATTCCAGACGGAAAATAACCTTGCAAATATTTTTTCTATGCATGAAGTGCATCTAAATGTGGTGAAATAAAGAAATAAATCAGGAATAATTGATGCTAACGCATTTTGTCTCTTGCTCCAGGAAATCAGGTTCAAAGTTCAGAGGCATATTATGCTTTCATGTAGAGGAGAGAACGTAGACTGTCTTAGCCCAGTGAGAGCCAAGATTGATGACGGATGAAAAAGTCGACCCCTTAAAAGCTGTTAGAGAAAAAAAGTATCATACTAATTTCAAGTGACGAAGAAAAAATGGTTAATATGCGAGCAACGCAATATACAGTTGAAACTAGACATAATGAGCCTCAAATACAAGACTGATTAGCTAATCCTCTGTATAAATTTGTAATCTCCCACTAAGTTAAAGCTATAAAACAAGATGGTAGAAGTTCCATATTTTATTCACATCTACGAAGGCTATCACCTTTTGTTCACTTTGCTAAATAACCGTTTAAAGTATAATTAGTTAAGTAATTATTAAGGATCGAAGTACCAGTGACCTAATAGAGAAAACCAATTTTATTTGCAATGCTTTACATTACACGACATCGTATGTTTTTTTTTAAACAGATCAGTGGAAATCATTGTACAGATTTGTAGAATATAATAAGTTTGTAATTAGATAACGAAATTATAAGACTCGAAGACATGCAACTTTGTATTCAAACGTTCCTCCGAATGAAAAAAACGTGCTTTAAACATTATTTTCTGGACTGAGTACTGAATTAGTTTCAGCTAATTTTATCTTTAGTAATTTATCAACTCTTTTTCTTAAAAAAGGATCGCTCTCATTGTAAATTAGTGGGATAATTGTAATTCGAGTTTCAACAAATTGAGAATCAACCTGTAATAAAATTTAATTAAACACAGGATAAAGTAAGCATTTTGGATTCTCAATTCTGTTTATAGGAACTCTAAATATAATCATCTTCCATCTAACAACAATAAACTTAAAGGCTTCTGTATAAAATTGTGTATTTAAGGATTTACTCAAAGTAGAGTCAATCTCAAAATTATTAAAATCCTTCACGATTATAATCTCGACGAAATATATCAATTATAATTTAAAAAGAAAAATTTAAGCGTAGTTTTCAAAAAAAGGTGTTCTTGCTTTTGATTTTATTCCTAGAAAGATACTGTTATTTTTTAATCAAATTTATCTATTTTGTAATTATACAGTTATTATTCTTATGGAGTTATAGGTATCTAATAATTTCTTGATCAACTTTGAAGAAGATTTTACAAGGAGTAAATGCTTAATAATTTTCTTCCTTTTAAATTCAAAAAGTGAATACATTTTGTATATGTAAATGATTAAATTAAGTTTGAAGGATTTCAGGGTATTAAGATTCTTAAAAGAAGGATATAAAAAATAAAATCTTATGGTTGTACCTTAGGATTCTAAAATTTTTTCCGAATTTCTAATTGACTCACTTCTTGGCTTCTTATTACACATAACTTTACCATTGATTGAAACATGTATGTACAAAGAATTCATATTTTACATTTTTTTTTGTAATTAAACGTTTTTCTATTAATCTTCGTTCATAATTTTTCATCTCTAGATTGAAGAAATTTAATTTAGTTCTTTAGTGAATAACAGAATTAATGTCGAGGAAGCCTTTAAGATTATTTTTTTGTTTTCTGAGCTATTTTATTTCTATATGAAATATACCTATGCAATTTTTATCACCGGAATGCATGTCTCAATTGCTGAATATTCACAGCTATGCTGTTTTTTCTGTCTACTTCTGATTGTACCACGAATGATCCTTTTCTTCCGTCTCTTTGAGCAGAAATGCATAAACCATTTTTTGAAAAAGAAGAAAAGGAAAAAATGTTTAAGCCGACAAAAACTCGAAGCAAATACGCACTGACAGATTCAAGTGTTGACATTATGTGCCAGCAGTGTATCAACTGTATCATAAATAATGAAAAGCTTCGCTTTTATTATGAAGTATTTAATAGGATGAATCAATAAAATAGTTTTTTAAATGTCTTAAAATAACACTTATAGTCAAAAATATGTGACTGTAATTCTTAATAAAAAAAGGGTGCTTTCATTCGGAAATTTTTTCTGTTAAAGAAATTTTCCTAGTGAAAGCAACCTTTTTCATTGTTCCAATTAACTTAAATTGGGTTTTTTCTTTAATTATTTCAAGGTATAAATACTTTATTTTCGAAAATTAAAGAATTGAATTTGTTGATTCATCCTAACTTTTAAGGTAAAACGGTCAACGCTTAGATTAAATATACATGAATAAATAAAGGAACTTTCTATTTTTACGGAATATTCCTTAAAAATAGTCAGTGTCATAAATAAAAAAACTATATATAAATATATACACATGTATATATTCTCATTCGTAATTGTCGCATACAGTTAAGAAATATGTTTCTTATAATAAAATTTCGCGAACCGTGTTTATATCAGGAAGAGAGATTGACTCGCCGTTATTTCGACCTAGTGTTTTTTGGGCCCTGTGTAAAATATAGAAGGTAATTAAGAGTTGTTTATAAGATTACGTTGTGAATCAGAAATTGCATGTCTAATGCCTGGATGAATGTCAGAGCTCATTTCAAAAATTGTATATGTAGGGGCGCTGAAAACAATGGACACAACTTGGCTCTTCAAAAATATTTATACTTGTATGAATTTTATATTCACGACTCTAAATCACTAGATTAAATAATTAGACTAGTGAATTGGAATTGTAATCATGAATATATTTATACAAAATTTTCTTCCTAAAAAAGAGATTTTTTAATCTTTCTTGGGAAGAAATTAAATGAATATTTGTTCCATAACAATATAAGTAAAAAAAGGCTGATTAAATAGATATCCATCGTATTTATAATAATAATGTATTATACCTGTATTTTGTTTCAAAGTCTTTTTAAGAACTCCTAAAGCTTAAGAAATTAAGGAAATTATTTTTTTTCCCCTAAAAAATTAACAAATTTTGAAATTTGTTTGGAAAATTCGGCGCCCCTGGTCGCACGAATATCGATTAGATTACTGTAATCCGATAAAATAGTTGTGTAATTAAATTGCTATGTGCCAGCATTAGTGTGAAATGTTGGAATTAACTGAGCCTTATGCAAAAATTCGGCGAATTTCGTATACATACAAGCAAATCATGTATTTTTAGAATTTCTTCATGTCGAGGGGACTCATTTTTTATTTTTACCAGTCCACCAAATCAACTTTTATATTTGTTTAAATACAATTACATAAGTGAAATGTCACGAAATTATAGTGTGTAGCAAAATTCTTTCTTCACATGACCGATTCATCATCAATTAGTATAAGAAATCAGCACTGAAATAATTTTCATCTACAAAGATCATCCCGAAAGATGCAGATATTGTTTTCAACAAAAGAAATCGAAGGTTGAAAATTATCCTAAATATTAACGCTTCATATGAAATAATCATAATCATTAACTAATACATTTAAGAAAGAAAATGATTAACTTATTCTAACAATAAGTTAGATAGATATAAAAGAAATGAAAATAAGTCAAGCATATATAGTATAAAATTTATGTTGTAACTAATTGCTTAAGACATTTTGAGATATGGTTTATGTGCTCAAGATCGAGCAATTAAACATTAATTTTAAACATTTAAGATTTAATATAATTTAAAATCTTTTTACATATGATTTTCAATTGATATATTTATATTGATTTTCACTTCCATATAATTCATGAACGCTTTTAATTACTAATCCTTAATTTTATTAAGGCTTTTACTTAGTTATCATAAAATGACTGGTAATTAAAAGTATATTTGAAATATTTTTGTAAAAATTACATGCTAAATATTCTTATAATGACTAATGAATTTTTAATGTATGAATTAATTTATAAACATTTAATTCTTAATTCTTATAAAATAGTTAGACGGTATCAATAAAACATTTAAAAAAATATATTTTCACGAGAAATAGCTGCAGCAAATAACATCAAAACTCATTAATTTTATTCTTTCTTCTCTTCACGTCCATTCATAAGATTGAGTCCAAGAATATTGCCGGACTCGTTTTGTGTGAGTCTGAATCTGACCCTGATTCAAGTTTCAAGATCAACTCGTCTTGTTACTTGAATTCCTTTCGTTAATTTATTACGTATAAAAATTTATATCTTTAACATTATGCTACATACCTTGATTTCCATTTACAACCCAGAAGTTCCATATTCACAAAATAGATTATTATGTTCATCAAGCTTTTAAGAATACTGTTATTAAAATTTACATTTTGGGCTTTAAAGAGGAATTTTAATTTGACATTTCTTTCAAACATCTCATAATGAATTTTCTAAAACTCTTCGTTACAAAAGTGACTTTATAATCTGCATTTTTTAGATAAAAAAAATAATAAAATATGTTTTGTACTATTTTCTTGTAGCTTGCAGGTCAAGTTACAAAGTTTTATACTTGTTAGACTTCAGAATACATAAAAGTACAGTACGTCACACAAGGTCTGTTTACATATTGGTATTGATAGAATTTAAGGTCAAGAGCAATTTTATCTGACCAATTTTTATTTATTTTTTACTTCACTCAGTTGTGATTTTTAGAATAAAAAATATTGAATCAGTGCATGCTTGGAAAAGCCAAGTTTAGTTGCTCAAAAATCGAACTTGAAATACGCATAGAAAGCAGAGTTGATTGAGGGTTTGGTGAGAAAGCATGTATCCTTTATGTGTTCTTCTACGTCATTTGAATGATAGAGTGAAGGCAATCTTGGCATTATAATTATCAACCATCCCTGAAGAATGGTTTGGTTGATATGAAGAGTGCAAATTAATGTCGAGAATTTCCAATTATTTTAGCCACACTTTTCAATTTCAGAAAGAAATGAGAGCAAGGAGTTTTCACTTTTCGTTTCACATTTTTACTTAATTTCATGTGCTTCATAATTCAGTAAATTAATTCAACATAAAATTGAGCACAAAATACCTCAAAAAATTTTTTAAATTTAATGCCCGTTATAAATTCCATGCATATATGTTCTGCAAGTTATGTTTACTAACTTATACTATCATTATGTTACTTATTTTCATATTTATATTATATAAAAAAAATCAAGTTTTCGTAAATTTGTATTGCCTATAAGATACGAATTTGTCGATATATATATCGACAAAATACCTCTAACTGGCACAATTTTGTTTATAAAATACTAACTTTTTGTACAGCATCAATCAAAAAATCTAAAAATTCATCAAATGTAGAAAAAGAATAATTTCTATATTAATTGGGCGAAAATAAAGTAACGCTTCAACGTGAATGAATTCAACAAGGAGAGAAATAACACTATATACAGAAATAACGGTCACACTTTTGCGGTAAATATATTCGAACGGTGACATCCACTGCGCGAATCAGTATTTCCGTAAAGAAGAACAAATTTAAATATATCATTTACAGTTGAAGGTCACTCATAAATTTCGTTTCAAGTTGTAATGATCTAATTTGGATTAGAAGTTATAACAAAGCAATTTTAAAAATAAATTTGATGAAAAAATTACATTTGCAGTGCTTGAAGG
This sequence comes from Synergus laeviventris, assembly GCA_032275145.1. NCBI lineage: Eukaryota > Metazoa > Arthropoda > Insecta > Hymenoptera > Cynipidae > Synergus > Synergus laeviventris. The sequence goes on from JAUESI010000034.1 coordinate 3,022,914, forward strand.
GTGTTCAGTAATTTAAGAAAGTAGGAAAAATTTGCATGAAATTTGCAATATTAATCAAAATGTCTAAGATTCACATATAAGCACTATGCCAGGATAGAATTGAATACAAGCTACACAGTCGGTGTCCTCCTTCTTGAGAGCATCCACCAATAAAATCACCTGCCACATACTTCCAAGACTCACCAACATCTTTCTCTCTGTGATCTCCACAAAAAATTCGCTTTCACGAAAGCTGCCCACTATATTGGCCTTTTTATTTTTTCGTTCCATCATCCTCTATTCTGCATTTTTGTGACGACATTGACTTTCAGTTCCATCTTTTTATAAATGATTTTCATGCAAAAATTTGCATTAATTCTAATTGATTGAAATGGTTGTACCAAAGTTGTTTTTTTAAGATATGCAGAGCCAAATTTAATGATCTGCAATGATAGGAAGATATAGAGGTTAATCAATTTAGTGAAATAAAATGCATTGTAATTAGCAGGAGATCTAGAAAATTAACATTCTTTTACAGAAAACGGAATCATGATTGTGACCACTGCACTAACTAACAGAACCGTTCGTTACACCGTTTGTATTTCTCGTCGCTAACTTGGACACGATATTCCAATAGTCGCAGAACCACGATTGTTAGTCAGACGATTATCTCAATCCGTTAGCTCTGGATTACTTCTAAACTTTTCGGAATGATATTTTTTAAATATTTCTACTTTATATTTCAGATTTTAGATCTTTGTACACGTCGCAGATTTAATTATTATGTAAACATAGTATCATTCAATAAGTTTATTACAAAACTTATGCAAAAAGTGTTATGTAAAATTCTCAAGAAAATTCGAATTGTAATATAATCAATGTTAGTAACCCCTCTGTCTAAACCCCGTAATGTGTTGCGTCACAATTAGGCGCAAGAAAACTTGCAAAAGCGTAAAATGTTAGTTTGTTCCTCATTCCGGAATCCGAAACCGTCATGAGCTGGTGATCATCTCACTTAAATGTAGCATGGCGCGAAGTCATCGGTCGACAGATCTGTCACTCGGTACTCAGATCAGTAATACTACAATCTACAATGTTATGTAAATTTTCCTGTGAACTCGGGTAACAATTGTGTGAAAAAGCGTGTAGTATGCCACAAATGAAGCCAAAACGCCGCGTTCCAGCAACCCAGATCTGAGGAAAATATACCGTTAAAGTGCGCCTTGAGGCTCGACTATTCTTTCAGTTTCAGCACTCGAACTCTGCGTACCTATAGCTCTGCAGTATAAAAATCCGAGTAAAAATAATGGAAATGCTTCATTAACTTTAGTAATCATCTTTTATCTTATTCTTTTCTCTGAGAATATACGTTTTCTCCACATTTGATTTTGGATCCATAAAACTAAATATACACTGTCTTCTATAAAATTCCACTAAACAATTAATTCCAACAAACCCGTATCAAGGATCTCCAGGAGATCATCCATTTCCGATTTCTCTCTTAGATCCTAAGCTTTCCGTTCTTCTCATTTGAACCTATTAAACACATTTTGCGGGAGAAACTAGAAAGCCCACATTATTATCCCAAGAGAAGCAAAGATGATATATATCACTCATCAATTTTGCTTTTTCGTCACGTTGTAGAGATCGTTTTGCAAATACATTATACATAGTGCATAATATGTATAGTTATGCACACTGTAGCAAACTCTCCCGATGCAAAATAAGCATAAAGATTTAGAACCTCGTCCCTCGTGTCATGAATGTCTATTCAGCAATAGGTATAAGAACGACTAAATAGGAGCCGTTGTGAGCATGAGTATGCAAACCCTACGGTGTGAGAAGTATTATACGCTTATTCCAAGTTTCCAACACGAGAAAGGAGATTTTACTAGAAGAGAAGCCGATTTTCCTCAGTGGCGAATGAAGTTCGTGAAAAACCAGGACGAGACTGAAGAGATCGTCCATGGAGAACGGAAACGATAGAGTGACTTCCATTTAAGACATTTCTTTACTTTGCGACATTCCGTCCCACGGACGTTTTATGGAAGTTCAAGAAATTATTCGCATTATTACGCATCTTTTGCAATTAAACTGACATTTACTTCCTCATGTCATTTTGCCACTAACGCTACTCCAAATTTTGCTTTTAGCGATTTTATAGTATGTAATTCAAGTTGGGCCTTACATTCTTTGATTTCATTCTTTGATTTGATTCTTTGACACTTGATCACAGACATATATTTAATCATGAGCACTTTCAGGCGAATTACGTGTCTTGTAAACATGACATGAAATTTGCTTTGAAAAGTTTGCATATTTATGACCTGCGTGTGAATGTATACTTATAGATACAACGTAATGCTTCTTTAATTCGGAAAAGTGTGTTCTCGTGTTTCCGAATCGTGAATTAGGTATTATAGAGTGAAGTAATTTGACTTCACTTTCCCCCCTCCCTACTTTCCCCTTTCACTACATCCTCTCTCTAAAGGCTCTAAAGGCAAGAAATTCCTTCCTGTCCTTCGTACCGCTGAAAGGCCAACAGGCATATTTTCTGCAAAATACTTATAAATCCAATACTTCTATATCTATCACCATAAAAATGCCAACGTCAAATTCAATCAATTCACACCAATTCACATTCGAGAGATACGAAGTGCTGTCTGGAATTCTGTTTTACCCCAATTTCGCATTGAGGTGCAAGTTAATCCTTTTTAACACGAGAGTTCGCATTTTTGTTTGGATAGAAAAATATGCAAAAATGTGTTGCATACTATATGTTGGATTGTTATGTTGGCCCTACGAAATTGACAAGTTGACTTTAGTTGACTTCCATAGTTGCAATTTCCATCTCGGATTCTCGGGATCTCTTTTCTAATCACTGTGGAAAGTTGGCGGATACAACATGGGAAGCGTTGTGCCCAAGGATCTGCATTCAAATGATTTGAGATATGTATATATGATATGATACATGGTGAGGTAGAGCTAAGCTAAACGGTGGCTATGCGGGGCCTTTCGAAACACTGCCAACTATCAATGTAGTTTCTGATGTTGGTGGGGCGAGGAGTTCACAGTTCCAGAGGAGGGCGAACCACCGGGTTCGTAATCAAAGAGACGAAAGAGGCGATCCATGGCACGGAAGAAAGTCTGTCTACCAAGTGTACCAACCAACAGAACAGAGTCAGTCCAGTACCGCGCGTTGTCCCGAAAGCACGTGAATCCCAGATTTCCGTTTCACGGCAACACGTGCCACATGTCGCTCATCCCGATGTATTGACAACCCTCGCTTTAATGTATAAACAAAACTTAACAAGTTCATGAGATAAGTTCAACAAACTATCTCCAAGAGGCATCATAAAAAACGATAAGACCATCCTGTGAATTTTTCGTGTTCTTCAGATTACTGTGGATATGTTTTACAGTTTTTGATCACTTTAAAGTTCAGGTGTACCAGATATACTTTGTGACTGTGCTTGTTGTTCATACACGGAAATTGAATCTACTGACTCAGTATTGAATGGTACGTAGGATAGTTAATAATACGATAGTTAACAATACGATAGTATGTGTACGTTGGGTTGATGCGGTTCTCCATTTGGTGCTATAGATAAGAATGTTAATTAAGGATAATGTATTTTTTAAATTTAAAGAGTTGTTAACTGAAGACAAATGTTTTAAGGTAAAGAATTTTTTGCCACAGGGTTTCAATATTGTTAATATTCGACAGACTTAAAAAAATTGTGATAAGAATTTCTGTGATTCTGTCAAAACTAGATGCTCCAATTAC
>JAUESI010000034.1:3032294-3046012 GCA_032275145.1 Synergus laeviventris
CATTTCCTTTTAGCATTTTTGTTTGCCATTTCCATTTCCTATTTCCCTTTACCATGATTTACATTTGAAGAATCATGTCTAATGGGGTTTCTTTTATTATGAACATAGATGTCTCCCCCCCTCTCTCTCTCTCTAAGATGCCGCAAACAAAAAATGTGTATTTCGATAAGATCTACAACTTATATAGGTATAGGTATAAGCAAGGTTCAAGGAAATCTGAGGTTTGACCTTTATCGGAAGTATTTCCATCACCATAATTAGGGAAACTGAAATATTTGTATAAAAGTCAAAATCTCTCTTTTAATCGTCTTGATTTTAACGACACTTTCGACTTTCGAGCTGCACTATTAATCCCTTCCTCAAAATAATTCAACGGTTTCCGTTAACAATTTCGTGCACTATTTGATTTTGTATGAAAATTCCAGTATACTTATTCAAAACCGGTATTGGATATCAAGAATATGGTACATTGCTGTCGATATTCAAAATAAAAGAAAAAGAAGCAAGTCGGAACCCGCATCAATACAAAAAGCATGATAAGTAATTACCTGCGATGATAATTTCTCATACAAACGTGCGTGGATCGAGGCCATGGTCCCCACCGTTTTATTCAAGATGCGGATGTTACTGCCTAACGTTTTGAGCGATTGTATGTCTCTTACTGAAACACTTTCTTCCTCCTTTAATAATTTCTTCAATACATTTTCTTATTGTATCCTTTTCTAATTGTGGCCATCTTTTTGAGACCATGACATTGTATTCTTGAACGGGGCTGAGCATACTGTTTCATAAGATTGAATATTTTCGCGGGTGTTGTTCGACGAAGAACATCACATTAAGAATGTGGCGCTCTTGGGCTCGCGGCTACAAAATCCGTTACACGCACTTGTACGGTCATCTCCTCTTTACACAGACTGCCCACAACAACATTTTTATACAGTTAGTCCACGGATTTCAAGACTCTGTGTGTTGTGATGGTTTTGATAATTATAAGAAATTAGGATGTTGTGCTAGGTACACTTCAGGTACTTTTTATCTATTTAGTTTTGAATTCAAATGCATAACAATGGCTAAACAAAGCATAGTTGAAGTCAATACCCGCATCGCGTACATACTTTTTACATACTTAGAAATTTATCCACTAGCAAAATTATTATCTGAGCAAGAATTGCATTTCAGAAAGTACACTCAACTCATTATAATGTTAATTGCAATGATATTAGATAACTCCACAATAAATTCCCCAAGATATATACCATAAAACTTGATGAATTGTTAATACAAGACTTTCACTACGAAAATCTGGTCAACTTAAATTTACGTTTTTTATATTATTCTCTTTCATCTTGATAGCTAAAATTAATTCAGATACAGAGAAATTTCCATAATAAAAAATTGCAAAATTTATGAGCAGAGGACAATTTTAGCCCTGAGGCGCGTTTTGCTCCGGTCTATACGCATCATGTCATGATCTATGATAATATGAAATTATGAACAGCTATAGCATTGATTGCAGAATGAGTTCAAGTATATATTCGCTGATTTGCTGCAAGTATTTCTCGTTAAGATAGCCTTTAAGGAACGATAGGAATCATTATTTTGAAGCAGTCTATTAAATACAGCTGGTCATGACAGCACATGACAAGTCCGTGAAATCAGGCGATTCGTTGAAACCTCCGGAAGATCGTACTTCTTACCTTAACCTTTCCGAGCCGGTTTGTATAATAGGATCGTGTAGAGTATTACGGCTCTTCCTAAGGCTTGTTTTCTATCATATCATAAAATGTCTGCTCCGAATAATGTATGCAAATTACATACGTTCGATCAGTATACATTCTATCCTGGACTCGGCCAAATCAAGTCAGGTCCTGTTAATGTACTACATTTTATATTATGTCTATCATATGGGTTCCTAAAACTAGTTATGGTAAATTAACCATCTTCGAAAAATTAGGTGATTTCCTGGTAATGAGTCGAAATTAGGGAGCAGAATTTAAATAAATGTCACAGTAAACAGTCGCATGGCTTCTCGAATTGTTATGATCAGGTAGATTGTTTGTATCAACAAACGGATTGAATTCAGGCTGGTCCAGGCTGAAAATTTAGGTTTAGTTTTTAAATCAGTATTGCTCCTTTGAAACTGTAATTATGTAAGTAGTGTTTAGAGATTATTATAGAATAAGAAGGACAAAAGTTTCTTTCTACAGAGATAGGGATCAAGGCAGCCAAAATGGTATAAGCCATTCGCTAAGCTTAATTGCAATCGATAGCTGTCAAGAGGCTTCGGATAGAATAAGCTTACCTTAGAGAATCGTTCTCGGATGGCCTAGAAGCGGAATTGAGTTTCATTGGCAAAGCTACAGCATCAGCTGATTTCCTGACAGTGACCTCGGGTCAATCTACTTTCTACTTCTCACATTCTATGAAGATCAGAGGTGATGTACTCCAATGGGAGACGCTACGCTGTTCTTTGGCATGGAACTCAGCACACTTTCACGTACCTGCAGCATTGCATAGGGTCATCGGGATACGAATGAGTGAAAACAGATATGTGGAGAGGGTGTATTCTATTCAGATGTTCACGAAGCCAATGTCAGAAGCCACGGAAAATATTTTCATTATCTGCTCTTTCACTTGTGCAAACAATAATCAACATTGTTTACCTTTTCTCCATCGAATTAAATAGATATTTAGCTTTCGATTTGCAGATAGTCAAATCTTTAGGCACTCCTCCACTCTTAATTTTCATTGACGAGTTAATTGCCTTAAGTAGATTAGTCAATCAACACCCACTCTCGGACTTACAAATGAACAGCTATTAAAAACCAGTCAGTTTAGTCACCAACTCTGTTTTTAATGTCACACGTCTAATAGTTACAGATGTTATGTTTTGATAAATTCAAGTTTATCTTAATTAATCTAGAAGACGAACGAATTTTTTCTGTCAACATTTGACAGAAAACATCGTCATAGTTGACTGAAACTCGTGTTCATTGGTTTTTTTACATTGTAATTAATTAAATTACTCGTATAGCAGGATATAGCACCAGAAGTTTAAGGAATAGTTATGACGGTCTCCTAGAAATATCAGTTGCATTCGATATATATTCCATGAACGATTCGTCTAAACAAGCTAAACTTTTAAATCTGCACAGTTCTCGTGATCCTTGTGCTCTAACACGTGACATAGTTCTGTGGCATGGTCCCGCCATGTTGACAGCGGTACTCACACAATGTACAAATCGTGCCAATGCATTTCCAATGCTTCTCCCGCTAGAATTAATTCTAAATTCTGAAGCCTTTGTATTTAAAAAAGAATGTCCTCTTTTCAGGGAGTGGCGAACATTCCAGAGCATAAAGATCAGAGGGACAGCCATGAATGGACTATTTTGAAGCCAGGGAGCGGGAAAATGGAGACGACCAACGGGACGGCGGAGGACTTCATCACTGTTGTCAGTGTGGGTAATCAAGGGCCTCCTGAGAACTTTGTGACTGTCCTCTCCATTGGTACCGGAAGGAAGGATGAAGAACAGACGCCGGTCGTCAAGCCTGTGACCAATGGACTTGATCCTTATTTTGAAGAGGAAGTTGAAGTCTTCCGGTTGCCGGGAGAACGCCTCGGGTTTGGACTCAAGTTTGAAGGTGGAAACAAAACTTCCGAGAAGGTCAAAAGACTCTTCATTCAGAGCTGCGCTGACCAGAGTCCTGCGAGCAGGGCTAAATGCTCTTGGGGAAGTCTTGGTGAAGGAGATGAAGTAAGAACAATCTAAAATTTTAGTTACATACTGTTGTACAATTTCTACTCTTACTTTCTTTATTATATGTATAATTTAAATGAATAGAGGAACTGACTGCCTGGGTAACGCACTTCCAGGTTGAGTCGTAGGTCAGGAGACGTTTTTATGTATATCAAACTTACAGCACTAATTCTAGCGTAAAGGTACAGTTTCGAAGAGTAGATTAGTTAAATTCGGACGTGCCTACTTGGATACTTCGCTGGCCTTGTCGCCAGATGTCCTAATCCGCTCAATTGCTTTACTGCAATCCCAACTTTCTCTACCTTCGTCCTGGAAGTTCTTGCCTATGTTATTCTAAAATAACATAACTCTTGAATATAGTTATTAAACTTCACACCGTAAAGTTTGAGAGGGTATAATTTGTATTGCGAATTTAGATCAAAATGTTAATCTTAATAATATTGCAGCCTCTTATGGTATAGATTCTTATTATATATTGGAACCCATGCCATCCAATAAGCGATAAAGACCATGTGCAAACCGCAAAGTAACCAATATGACCGCGCAATTACTAGTGGACTGCAGACTGTGCAAATATTCGCGCGAAAACGATGGCCGTGTTGCGGTTGCATGCAGAATGTGTATCTCGGCAAACTGGGTTCCCATTAAAACCAGTTTAAACCTACTGCTCTTGTCTTTCTGCATAAAAAGATACATCATTTCTTTTTTCGTTAACTGTTTCCCGGCTTCGTGCCGAAATTATGAAAGGCTGCTTTTCGTACCATATAATATATAACCTACTGCATGTCGATTTACATTTATTACAACATTTATTTGACGCAAATCGTATCCCTCACGTGTCAAGTAATGATAAATGCACGTTTGATGTTATTTATGATTTCACCTTTTAAAGTTATTTCATACTTTGCAAAAAAGACGTGTTACGTACCCTTAGGTCTTTGTTTATGCTATTGAAGTACTTTTTATGCTCATATATAACAGGTTATAATTGATAAATTATCCATAAATTTTATACACATATAAATCATTCCTTTATAATAAAGAAACTCGCTGCAAATAATGGAATGAAGTCTAAATTAAATTTAGTTGAAATTCTTATTAATTCAGCGTTGAAGAAACTAATTACATTTATAAATTTTGCAGGTCATGTCGATTGATGGCGTACAAGTAATTCATATGACTCGTCTCGACTGTGTGCGAAGATTAAAGGAGTCACAGTTGATAATTAAGCTGGTTGTGAGATGTAGGGGAGCGCTGAGACCGGAAGTGGTCAGTGCAGAAAGGAAATCCATGCCGGAGAAGACTAAGGTTCCCCCTGAATTACCATCAGCACCTCCACCGGTGCCACCCAGGAAATTGAGACATCCTCGAGGATCAGCGGACGGTGAAGCAAATCCGAGTCCTGTGAAGAAGTCCTGGGACATTCCGAAATCGGTTCCCACGTCTCAGAACGGCTCTCCTCACTCGCATTCGAGTCTTCTCAGCAGCAGCAATACCAGTAAATCCACTTCATATGAGAGTTGCTACTCGTCACCCAAAAGTGGCATCACATCAAAAAATGATAGCCCTAAAGCTACTCCCAAGGATCATTCTCCAGAAGCATCAAAACCCAAACAGGTACTACTAAAACTTGAATCCGTTAAATATCTAATAATTGATGAACATAGTATAATTAATATATAATTAATCAATTTTCATTCAGGAACCACCCGAGGCGATGGTCTACCTCGATGCCAGGTCTCAGGACGGTTCAAGCACCCACGGCAGTACCTCAGACGATACCGGAAGCTCTCTCTCGACGGTAGTCGACAGATTTTCCTCCTCCGACCGAGTATCTACAATCTCTACCATTTCCACTACCTCAACAACCTCAGAACAGCATGGTGCAGAAAATACGAAAGGGGATCCCACTGCTGATCCTTACGACGAGAGCCAAGTTAAAGAATTCTTGACAGAGAGTCTTAACCTGTCAGGAATGCTGTCTCCTTTCGATCAGCTAGAACGAGACTTCAACTCCAATCCCCCTGACTATCTGCTAACACGTCTTGCAAACTCTGAGGCTGTTACCCACGTCGAATCCCGTGGCGATGTCGAACGAATCACTGCTGTTGTTGCACCCAACACTGTCCTTATTGAAGAAACGATCACTCTCCAGCCCCCACTCAGTTTCCAGGATGCACCTCTAAGTTATGGCCACGAAACAAGCCCTGGCCTTTTTTATACTGACCTCGCAGCCGATTCGAATACCCATTTCCGACCAATTAAGGACGATGCCTACATCGTTGAATCCGTTAATGGAGACGTCGATCACTCTTTGCCCCAAGATATTGTTGATAATCCCGATAAGAGAAATTCAGATCTACGAGCGGCCCCCTTAAACGGCTCGGCGCCACCTCTGCCCATCAGGAATCACGTCAACAGGATTTCCGTCAATCAGCAGACACTAAATGGCGAGAAAATATCCTCCACAGATACTGATGATGATCGAGTGGCCGACGTGCCGATCTTACCTCCCAAGCCTATGCCTAGAAAAGACCTGAAGTCAAAAAGGAAGAGACCTCCGCCTCCACCTCCACCACCTGTCACTGCTCCGAGGAGAGAAGTTCCTTCGGTGCCGGTAGAACCACCTGTCAAGGTCGTTGATGAGGTCAACGTAGTTCAAGTTTCAGAGATCGCAAAGTTGGAAGAAAAGGCAGAAACTAAGAAGAGTTATGCAGTAATTGAGGTTAATAGCTCAGGAATCTTGTACAATTCAGAAAAGGTATGCTGCGATAAAGAGTTGGATAGGACAGGAAAAACATTGTGTAATTATGAAAACAAGTTGTCTTCCAAATTGCGATCTGAAAAACCTGCTCAAGAAGTGGAGAAAACAGCTCATGAAGTAAAGAACACAATCAAAATTGATAAAGCTACAACGAAAGTTGATAAATCCTCAACGAAAGTTGATAAATCTCCAACGAAAATTGTAAACTCTCAGACAAATAAGGTTTTGGATATCATAGAGATGAAAATCAAGATGTCAGATGAATCTCATGTAAAAGAATCCTCGACGACCTCCGCGGATCCGGAGGATGATCGAAGGATCAAAGAAACTACTGAGGAAAGTAGAAAATTAGAGGGCAATGTTATTTCTGAGATTCTTAAGGAAAAAAGAAAACTTACTGACATGTCCAACACGGAGACACTCTCGATCGAATTGCAAGATTCGGAGGACGAAAGAGTAATAGTTGAAAAGGATAAAATAGTTTTAGATAATAAGGACACAAAGGTTGTAGAGAAAAAGGATGTGATGAAAAAGGATACGGTGAAGCCTACAGTCAGAGTTGATTTCAAAGATCAAGAAGATGTTCCGAAAAGTACCACAACTACTTCAAAGCCTGTACAGGAAATGAAGGAAGAAAAGTTGGCAAACGAGAAGGCTTGTTCTTCAGATGTTGAGAATAATATGAAAGACATAGAGATTAAAATGTGCTACAAAAGGGAGGAAGCAATGGATGATGATGATGAATCTAGTGAAGAGAGTGATGGTGGAGATTATTACTGGCAGAGTAACTTAGCCACAATTGGAGAAGAGGAGGAGAATAACTCGTTGGAATACACTAATGCGTAAGTAATTCTTTAATAAAGAATGGTTTTAATTTAAATAAATTACAATTCAGCAGTCACTACTGTTTTCAGAATTAGACCATTTAACAAAAATAAAAATGTGGAACGTTGATTGTTGATCTTGAGGGCATTGGATGTAATAGCCTTCAAATTCTAAAAAAATTAGATAACACTTTACGACTTTAACCCTTTGCAAATATTTGTTTTAAATTTGAAAACTGAGACTTCATACTGACTTTCACACTCTGTTAGGTTGTAGCTTGTAGAAAACTATGTTTTAAATTTTTAATTAATTTAAAAGCATGTGGTAATTACCAAAAGAGTAAATTTAGTTTCGCTATCTTTAAGTTCGCATTAATAAATATTTTTTGCTAAAGCTAGGTACTCCAGCTTCGTCTTCATGAAACGAAGGTGAATCGTCTAATTTTAACGAAAAATTATTATTATTTTGAACGTAAAGTTGGCGAAACTTAATTTACTCTTATAGTACGTAATACCATATATTATGTATGCCTAGAATTTTCGTTACCGGCATTTACCGACATGTAGATCTTAGAGTGGTTTGTGTCCATACCAAAGTTTCGAAATTTGAACAATTTTTTTCTTGTGATGCAAAATTATGCAATAAAATTCAAGTCATTGTCATCAGAGTCTTTCTCTGGAGATCCCTTTAGAAATTAAGAAAAATTAGTCTGGAGACAAACGAAAGTTCTAGTGTCGGTAACAGAAATTTTAACAAAATATTAAGAAGATTTTTCAGATCAGATTGTCTACATTAAGCCAGAACCGACATTAGTTTTTGATGACCTTTTTTGAAACCTTCTCTTTAAAAAAAAATTATTTGAAGAATTTGAGAAATGGACCTAGGTTTATCTAAGCTTCTCCTTGTATAAGCATGGCATCGCAAAAATTTCTTGCCTGGCAAAAAATACAGAAGAGATACATCATGTGAGCATCTAGTTGCAAGATTGTAGACGAGTTTCTGTCGTACGCAGTGCGGATCTGCTCTGCGATTAATTGGTCTTGTTTTCTCATCGCTAATTATCCATGTATATTACCTATCTGCTTGGCAAGAAGTGCGGCGCCATTCCATTTGATATTCTCGGGACGTTGCCACTCGCAAGGTTGCGTTCATCCAAATAGATTTAATCGAGTTAAGACTGACGTATAGGTATAGAATCATAGTTTTTTTTATTGAACTCGCAAACTTGTTTCTCAAGACTGTAATGCCATGACTCTCAAAAAATTGGCATTCATTCCTCTCGATTATTAAGTTCTTAAAATCAAGTGGACATCACTTCATTTAAAAAACATGTCATGCTCCGGGTTTTCTTGAAGGAAGAGATGATTTATGAAGCTGGTGGTCATCAATTTATATTTTTTTTCTTACAAATTGAACCAAACAAATACCACAAATTATATTTAAATTAAGTGACAATATTAGCTGAGATGCTATTTTCTAAAATAATGTTAAAATTAATAAAGTAGAAGAGAGTTAATTTCTGTATAATTTTACTCTCTCACAACACTTCCAAAGTATCCAAGATTATAATGAGGAAATAAGTGAATACTTAAATCCTGAATTTATAGAAAGATTCTAACATTTTATTCTCTAATTGACAGTGAACCAATGTGGTTATACCAATTTCAATATTGCACATGCATTTCAGATTGAAGTAAATATAGACGCTTCAAATAAAAGCAATCTAAATGCAAATATATTATTAAAATTGACGATTATTTTTATGTTTCATTACAGCAATAAGGAAGCGAACGTCCTTGTGGAGAAAGCGATAGACAAAAAGGAGAAACTGGAAATTCCTAGCGTAACTGTGAAGGAAGTGTGCAGTAAAAATGGTAAGTTTTTTCGATTTTTAATATCGCATGAAAGAAATTAAAAAGCTTTCAAAGCATAAATTATATGACAAAATGGTTAATATAAAAGCGCCCAAAGTGCTATAAAGTTAGTAGCACTTGTAAGGATTAAGACTTCATTTCGCAAGACATCTGTGCTAAATCAAACAAGTGTTGAAGAGTGTCTACTATTAATTTTTGCGACACTGGCTTTAGTGCGTTCGGTATAAATCGAAGGCGTAAATTATTATGATGTCTATCCTCGAGATTTCATACGCGATAAGTGGTACGGACGTTGTGTGAACCTATCGTAAGAATTACGATGTAGGTGGTAAAAAAAAAATTAAACGAGTGCGGTCGAGTCACCCGGTATATATATATGTGAGCACTCTATTTAATATATAAATCGCTTTCTTTAAATATTAAATCTTTGCCTGTGCATTACGCGTCTGCCATTTTCCAGTTTCGCGAACTTCAAACAGTAGCAAATAGAAAGTCAAATTTATTGACATTTGAACAGTAAGTCAGAATATTTTCAGACCAAAATCTTCAACACAATGTGTGTTGCGCCACTCCAAAGGCACCCATATCAAAAAAAGTTTATCGACGGTCTCCATGATTCCGGCTGATTGGTTTATCTGAAAGCAAAAAACCAAACGGTATTTCAATCTGTGAAGTTGGGACTATCGAATGAACTAGAATCCTTGGAAAATATTGAAAATTAAATAATTGACATGGTTTTGATAATCGAATGAAATCATGAAATTTGAACATTAATTTTCAAAAACGTTTCAATTATTCAATTTTCCATATTTTCGAATGATTCTAGTTCATTCGATAATCACAGCTTCACAGATTGAATTGCCTTTTGGTTTTTTGATTTGCAGATAAGCCAATCAGCCGGAATCATAGACTACATATTCTGATCAATTCAGGATATTCCGCTCAAGAACTTGTGTCATTTTCTCTAATACTTTCTTTGCATTAAATATTTAAGAGATTAAAGGAATTCTTTAAGCATCCTAAAAAAAGCCACCCACTCAAGTTATAAAGAGAGTGTATTTATGCGTTTGAGATACGCATAATCAATTCTTTTCCCTAGGCGTAGTGAAGCCGTTAAAGCTCTTTTTCTCACACCCACCTATAGTTATCAGTCACTCGGGACTAGAAGGTGTTATTAGCGATCGAGTGTACCACGAATTTCCGTATTTCCCACCTGCCTAGTATCTGCTAATTGAACCTCGTAAGAGTCACCTAGTACGGAAAGTGGTGCAATCATCAACCATTATTCACTCTCAGTCCCTCACTCACCCTTAAATACCAGTCAACGTAATGTAAGTCATGCATCAGCTTTCTTAGAGTTCAGAACGACGATTAAACCACACTAAAAATAGTCAATGCACTACCGCTTATTTGCATACTGCACCGAGTCCCAGTATAGGGCAGTCGGTAAATTTAGTTTAGTTAAACACGTTTTGCCAAGCTCAGTCTCTATCGCATGTTTAAAAAAAAAGTCTTAAACGTTGAGTTTACTCACGCCTAAAGGCTCGGCTGTTAAATAATTACAGTAATTACTATTATTTTTCAAAGTTTTATAGTTGTACATAAATTAGAAACAAAAATGGACGTGTCACCTCTCGATCTTTAACATGATCGAGGGAATGCAAGAGAATCCGAAGTAAGAATTCAGGAACATATTTTATAAAGTTGGTTTTCAGTGAAACAATGTTACTTTTCAACCAAGAACTTTAAACAAACTAATAATCTAATAATTAAAAAAATATTGCAAAACTTGACCTAAATTCCTCGTATGCCCATTTAGCAATGATGCATGAAGCTTCAAAACCTTTCTTTGTTCTTTCTTTATATTTGATAGATATCTTCTCCTATACGAGGAAGCTAATTTATTTGATACCTGTTTATAATAAAAAACTAAACGAAGTGAGCCCATCCATTCTGCTTCGCAGTTGTTTTGTTGTACTAACGTTCTCCTTTTGTTCTTCTTTCGGCGAGGGATAAGGAAGTCGTGCCTTGTTTCTTTCTAAATAGAAGTTCTGATTCTAAGATCTGTCTCTTTAAATTCCATATTTACGTCTTCCGGAGTGTTTGAGACCATAATCCTTGGGATCCTACATCTTAGCGTGTTGGTTGCTTCTTCTACTTTTATACTGGGAGTTTTAATGTGTATCAGTCACAATAATATGGCGGCACTGTCGGGACTAAGCACGAGTCCGGGACAGTTCAGCAGAGTCTCAGCTTACAACTTCGCAGAGTATATCGTCGAACCAAGAGCCAAGCAGCAGCTTCAAGCTCCAGTGGCTGACCGCTCTCAAGGTCCTATTCCCGGTTCCCTCTTGATCGCCTTCCTTTTCGAGATCTTTCACTCTGCTCACTCCCAATCGAACCGACGCGACCGGCGACCGCCATATTACTCGCGGCTATATTATACCTATAATCTATATCCAATCGAAGAAACGACATTCCATCGTACCAAAGCGCTGCCACAGATGTTGCATACACATAGTATACTGACCTAAAGATGACTGGCCCATTACGCTAGCTTCCCCGGTCACCCCGGCCATCTGGCCCAATCGATAATCGAATCATCCATCTATCATTGATACCTTACTCGTTGGGATTCTTTCCACTCGTTTAATCCTTTATTTGAAATGAGTTCCGCAATTTGCCTATAGTCTCTTTTTTTATGTCTAGCCTTTTTTTTTATTTTTTGGTTTAGCCATTTGCGAGGTTACCGATAGTGTTTGCACATGGGTGGTCTGAGTTCTGCGCTCCTGAGTATTCAAGCTGATTTGCAAATTTGCTAATGAAAGAAATTTAATTTACTCCTTTTCGTTAGGGGCGGGTGTCTCATTCCAAAAGAAGTTTGTTCTCGTTATTTTATTGTGATGTGTTGAAAACAAAAAAAATACCTGAGAAAAAGATTAATTGAATTTGCATCAGATTAAAGTTTACTCCCTACCCGATGTTATCAGAAGGACGTTTTTAATCCTTTTCAATCCGTGGCCCAATCGTTCTAGTCCGACTACAAATTCTGGAATGAAATGGATTCAAAAGGATAGAATTTTTTTCTATCCAAAACTTTCGTCAGGGCTTGGATTGAACCTAAGAGCTTTGTTTATTGAGCCAGTGAAATATATTTAATAATCTCTCCCTTGAACTTTCATTTTTGACTTTTTTCTAACAACAATGGTTCCATTCGAATGTGTACTTTTACGAGCACACTGACCTCAAAATCCCTTCGGCCTGGCCGCTCAAAAAGGTCACATTTGAATTTCTTTGGATTTATGAAAGCGTTTCAACGAGTTGAATCCTTTTTCTGCTGTTTGGCTTTTACTTTTTATCGAGTACACGTGGTAATGCCATGTCGAAACTGCAAATGTCACATCGAAATTTGCATTACGAGTTATTATACGCAAAGATGTAACATTCGCTTATGAAATCTTTTGAAATTTTTTAAATCTTTGAAATCTTGAAATTCAGCTTCCAATCAAAATTTGAGTTACCTCCGATTTTACCATTGCTTCAGTATCTCAAGAAAGATTGTCTCAATTAAAAAAAGAAAAAAAATTTAATTTTCGTCGCAGATTAGACGTTTGACACTTCAGCCCAATACATAAATTGAAGTTTTGGTACGAAAATTGAAGCACAGATGAGGTAGAATGGCTCGTTGAGATTTTTAACGAGCGCAGGGTGTCTTTGAGAGCAGCCAGGAAGTGTAAACTGTTAAATGGGTGTAGTTACACCCAACCGCTGGAACTCGGCGTGCAATCAGTGCATTTTTATCCGGGGAATTTCTCCTTGCAACGCGACATTGCGCGAATACCTTTTCGTGGTAGAAGCTTGCTTCTTTCGCTCTCCTCGGCCTCAAGACACGACTTTAAAGGGCTTGGCGTCCGGTCGCAGGAATTATCCGATCTTTCGCCGTATATACCCTGGCCCCTCGTCGGACCCTCACATGTTACCCGGTCGCCATCTTCAAACGAATCGTCCCATCTCGCAAAGCTTCGCAGAATCAAACAAGCCTCGTTTGACTTGTATCTTCCGATGAAAGAAAAAAAAGAATATCTTCGGACGTGTGTATAAAGCGCAACAAAGGGAGTCATTTTTCGATAACAAGTGTGTTACTTGGAACGATGATAATTATTCGAATCATCCCTTGAGTTTGACCCTCGTCAATTGAATGACAGAACTTACAACTGGCAACTGTCAGGCAGTATATTTTATAAGTAGATTTTTTCTCTATTTTTTTATTTATGTATACGTAACCTTAATCTTGAATTATGCTGAAGCTATTTTGGAAGAATTATTTTTTTTTGTCCAGAAAAATCATTCAACTTCCTTGACAGATTCTCAGATTTTGTAAATCTGATAATGATTTTTGTAATAAAAAAGATGAGAGTGAATTTATTTATTATTACATTCTTAAAACAATAAAAGTTAATTTTGTATATTAAATTTCTGTATTTTTATACACCAAGC
>JAUESI010000034.1:3065487-3108581 GCA_032275145.1 Synergus laeviventris
GAAACGCTCAATTGAGGATTATTACTAATAAAGGATCGACTTTAAGTGAAAATAATGTTAAAAGTTAATACGATAAAAAATATTCCGTCAACGGAAGTCTTAAAATGACACAAAGATAATATATGAATACGAATTAATCTTTCTGAAGACTCGACCGCAATTAAGGAATAAATTTATTCCAAATTTGGAGGTAGTCCGCTTTATTCAAGCGGCTGGTTTTCTTCATCAAACAACTCTGGTGTATGTTGTGAGGACGAGTATGAAAATAAACTTCACGTTGTCCCGATATGACTGAGCTTGGATGAATGATGCTTCAAGGTAGTGGTCAGTTTTACCCGCGCGTTAAAAAGCATTTTTGCGTCTGCTATACTTACATGAGCGAGAAGCGAGAAGCGTGCCCACACATAAAGGGAGTTTCATCCGTGAAATCGAAACGTCTTGTACGAAGAAAAAGTGATTGGATTCAGTTGGTACGCGTAGGTGGGGTCGAATGTTATGCTAAAAGCGACTCGAAGGACTACGAAAAAGAAATCTGCAAGGATATCCCTTACAGAATGGCAGATTGATGACTGTTGTGCCTTGAAAATATCTTCAAGTCTTTCGCACTTTGTCTTATTTTAATCTGATTTAAAAAACAATCAAGGACAGCTTTTCAACAAACTATTTTCAACTCTTTTAGACATTCCTTACTCTGTTTTAATTCCTTCTTGGGTGATTATCATTAACTCTTAATTCGACATGAGACTTCAAGTTGAAGAAATGAAGTCGCTTTTTTTCCCACTTTTGAGTTACATTTCCTCAAAGATAGAACGCCATTGAATGCTGTATTAAAAAGAAGAGATTTTCCTTCTTCGTTAGAACTGATAATATCTCGCTCAAAGGTGGAGATGCACCTGTCCGTAGTTTCTACAATTACTACAATGCAAAAACATAATGGGCACTTCGGCACTTGAGGGTACGTGAGTGATTGCGAAGGGGTATAATGTTGCTAATGATAATGCTGCTGGCAATTGTTCCCTGAAATAAGGATGGACAAATATTTCATTCCGCAAAACCGCAATCACTGAAATGCACGATAATGGTGTCCTATTTTTCAATTCTTTTCCTTGCCCTCTCTATTATGTGTATAGGTGCTCAGACCTCACGTTCAGAACGTTTATCCTTTCCCCCCCTTCCCCTCAACTAAACGTCTCCCTAGCGTTTACAACCTATTACGATTTTGCATCCACTTTACGTTTTCAGGCTCTAATTTCAAAATATCTATTCCACATTCTCGAAACAAGCAGTGATGATGTTTCAACATTGTGATGATTTTCACAATTCATATTTAAATTCTTGAATTCCGAATCTTTCTTCAAACTGAATATTTTTATCATTATAGTAATGATCAAATGCCATACTGACCAAATGCCAAGTGGACCAACAGTTTATATAATTTTATACTCTTGTGAAAGAAACCAGGAAAACTTAAACTCGGTTCGGAGTATAGTATCTTTTGATTAGATTTCTTATCTATGGAAAGATGGTTTTACAGTTTTGAAAAGGGTCAGCGAATTAAATTTCATTCAGAGATAAACTTAATTTTATTCAATTATGAATTTAGTTTGATTCAAAGAAATGTACATTTTGTAGAAGAGGCTCCATTATAGTCCTATGTATATGTATATACAGATTCACAGAATCCAAAGCAATCTAATTAAACATATGTAATTATGTATATATATATTTTGTAGTTGCTTGGGTTTCGGCCTCATTTGCATACTATGAGAGTATGAATTACAAAGGAGATGGCGTAATCGATTGAATAGATTTCATTAAGCACTCTGATTCATCAACGTTTCCTGTGAGCAAGACGCTTTTGGTGGAATTCTTAATGAACCGCTCCGGACATCTTGAAAGAATCCACTCCCTCAAGGATTAAAGACGAAAGAATCGCTTCTTTCATTCAAAACTTTCAGATATTCATTCTTCATCACAAAGATGGACTTTGATTCGAACTCTGATTGACTCTAATAGTGTTCAGAAAAATAACTTTTATTTGAAGTCTATTATACACTCGTCAATTTTTAAATACTGTAATTTGCAGTCAACAGAAATTGAGCTGGGTATAATAAGAGTAGATTTGTATTTTCAGAAGTTTCTATCCTCAAACTATGGGTGCAAGTGTCACGTCTCATATTATATAAAACTTAATAAAAGCATTAAAACAATGTTTATTAAACTTCAAAGACAATTTAAAACTATTTAAATATTCATTCGCCAATTTGTGTAATGAAGATTAATTATTCCTCGAATGCGGAGATTGATTATTAATGTAGTTAGAGTTAATTGAATTCACATTATCGATTTTTTCCTAGTCATGAAAATTACAGTTTACAAAGTTACAAGCTTCTGATTCAATTAAGATATAGATTATACAATACTGACAATGAGTGAGAATCGGGCGTAAGCGACTGTTTCAGCAGCTGCCCAGTCACAATTTGCGGTAATTATTATATTTATCCACCTCATTCACTTAAGCCAGTATTCCAGAAATCTTATTTACCTGGTCCTTTCAATGTCTGCAGTGACTTGACCGAAACAGTTTGGAGTCATTGAACAACCCGCAGTGCACAGACACGCGATCTTATTCGCAAAGGTGACTTATCTGTCAGTCTTTTGGCCTAGAGGACAAAGAATTTTTTTACCAAACATGTGAGAGTTTAATTGTGATTTGAGACTGCCGATTTAAAAAATGTTGTAGGCTGCTTTTTGAGAAACGATGCTAGCCGATAATTTCTGCACGCAGCAGTTGCTTTAAGTAGAGAATACAGCTAGGCTTCTGAATCGAAAAATGCCAACACAAAGGAGACACTGAAAAATGCAAAGCAAGACAAACTTGGCGAGAGGCCGCAAAGGAAGTTATTACTTACAGCCTCTTAATAAAGGAAGGAGAAGGCACATTTTCAACTTTTTGCTCAGTGAATGAGTTTCTCGATGTCAACTCCCTAGTCGAATCAGCTGCAAGTGGAGTTAGCTTGCACGGATTGTTTCTTCGGTCTCGGGCTGCACAAAGTATAAAGAGCGTCTAGAAAAGGATGGAAGTAAACGAACAGAAATGGAGACCAAGTGAAAGAGAGAGGAAAATAAGGATAGAGAAAAATGAGAAAGATCGAGATAGGATTCACGTAGGGTTAAGAGAGATGAGAAAAGAGAGGAAGAGGGAGAAAAGGAGAGGAGAATACAGCAGATAAGAAGTTAAGATGGTCCAGCGCGGGCAGCATCACCGCAGCCGGAGGTGATGACCTGCTCAAGGCCACCCGCTCCCAACCTCTTTGCCAGAAAGCTACTCTTGTTATTTTTGTTATCCTCTTTTTCTCTCCTTCTCTCTTTATCTCTCTTTTTTCCCTCTTTCTCTTCTTGGTTCTCCTGCATTATAGTTGTCCCTTCTCCCTTTTTCTTCCTTTTTTTCTCCGTTCTTTTTCTCTCCTTTTTCTCTTATCTTTTTTACTTCTTTCCCCTTTCTTCTTTCCTTCCGTCTCACTTTTGAGAAATCCTTAATGCAAACTTCCCGCGCACTTTCTTCAGGTCGAGGAAGAATTAGGAATACGCTTGGGGCCTTATCGGTCATCGACTCGCTGGAAAGCGCCAAAAATAAAGTTTCTCGCAGAGGTACAAGTACAGAAAGTACTGTGAACATGCGTCGAGAAAAAGGACTACGCGATTCTTCAATCTTGGGGTTCGATGAACGTGCTCTTTTTCTGCTCTCAAGATTTCGAAGTCAATGCACTCCAAAACTTAAGACAAGATTTCCGGATCAGAAGAAAAATGTGCAGTCTACAGGGGACATTAATTCACGACTATTTTCTGTTCATATCCATCATCTGACTCCACCATCAATCAAATTTCATTCTTCTTTCTTTTCTTAGGATGATTCGTGATTTTTTTTCTATAAATTTCTGCGAGTTTCAAAGTGGCCGTGACATAGGGCGTGGTCAAAAGTGGGCGTGGCCTAATAAGATGGGCGTGTTATAGACTCTGGTCGATGAGAGAGATATTGATCGATAAAAGCGTTTTAATAATTTAATAATTAATAATTGAGTAATAATCTTTAATTTGAATAATCCTTATTTGAAGATTTCATGAGTATTCGGAATATGTGGGTTTATTGGACGATAGTTAAAACGCGAGAAAGAAGTATCGATGAAGATGGATGGGCCAGGTCGTGAACGAAGACTATTAAAGGGGTCAGTGATAATGAACTGAAGTAATAGTACTCTCTGGCACAGTGGACACAGCTGCACAGTTGACTCCAATTGACCCTTACTTATTAAACATCAGATACTATTTACGTACACACATATGCGTGCACTATCGGTCTCTACAAAGAATTCACGGCTATCGACGTTTCCGTATACAGGTACGTGTACTTCAGCGAGCATTTAAGTACGTAACCGTTTCTTCAAGAATTACCTGCTTCGCGTATTGCAAGGTTCCTAACACGCTCCATAAGCGACTGTAGCGTATAGTCAGTTTCCTGACCATTTCAAAACAGGATCAACATACCTTTTGTATTCCGATTTTTAAATGGAAGGACAAGTTGGAGATTTTTACACATCTTTGTAGTAATCACTGATATACCGAATGTTATAAAGTTATAAAATTCATGAAATAATGTACAGTAAAATTCGATGAGAAAATCTCCATGCACAACTTGTCCTTTTATCAGGTCCATTAAGCTAGCCCCTCCACAAAAGAATTTCAAAATTCCGAATATGTTATAATTTTAGGCTTTTGTTCGGCACCAATACACATTTTTTGGCTTCTTTACTTTTTTTAAAAAACCCTTTTTGCCAACGTCTTAAATAACGTTTTTTCGTGCTTCCCAAAAATACCAACTCTGATTTTTAGGCTCCATCCCTTCTTGCCAAAATCCATCCCCATGTTGCCACGCAGGTATAATTTAAGGGTTGTTTTTGGAGAGTTGTTTTTTGCGTAATTCGTAATTTGTAATTGATTTTTTGAAAAAAGTAAAGGAGCCCAAAGTATTACCTGAAAGCGTTTTTTAAAACTTCTGAATTTCTAAGGACGTTTTTCTTAGTGAATTCTATGGAGAATTTTTATCCGAAATTGGACAATATAAACACAAGTTACATAAGAAAATTTTGAAGAGTGTGTAAATATGTTGAGATTAATTCCTAAAAAGTCTATTTGTATTCGATTTTGGTAAGGTCGCAAAAATAAACCTATACGTATTTTGTTTCAGCTCGGGATGAAGTTGACTTCGTGAGGCGAATCGCAAGAGACTGTGAGACAGAGGATAAGAAACCGAATAAAAGTGAGCTGATTTCTTTATTTTTCCATATCTTTGTTCCGCTTCCCTCTGTCCTTTTCTCATTTTTTTTAATTCTCTTCTTTGCATTCCATTAATGCGTTCCGCAGCACTTCGTTTGCGAGCTTTTACGTAGCAAGTAATGGTTCAAATGATGCAGAAGCAGGTTACGTACGCCTACCTGTTATTTATGAAACACAGAATCACGAAAAGGATTTCATTTTTACAATCCTTTTCTCAACGCTTCCTCAATTTCGTAACCTTAACAGTAACCAAAACTGTTGAATGAATTCTGAGAAAGGAAATTGTGCTGAACATAAATTATACCGACACGGAGATACTTGACCATTTTTAGCAATGAACTTCGTGTTCATAAGATATAAAAAGAGATTATGAAGTTTTAATAGAAATGAACACTTTCTTTGGGGAGTCAAAAACACTTTTTTTTCTAGAGATTTCAATTATCAATAAAAATAGTTCAAAGACGGAATTCCATTAAAATATTTTTTTACCCTAACTAATTGATTTTAAAGTTTCAAAAAATCGAAGAAAGTCGATTTTTTCGCTATTAACATTTGACCACATAATGTGTTTGCAATAGTCTTGAAACTTATCATAAATTATTACTATATAGGTATAAATCGACTTGCTTTGAACTATTTTTAACAATAATTGAAATATCAAAAAAACAATTTTTCTCTCTTCAAATTTGAAGCAGTGCTTCGTTTTTTTAAATTTTTAGCTATCTATTTAGTTAAAATATGAGAATAATTTTTTCTCCATTTTTTCTCACGTGAAATGAAACCTTAATGGTCATTGTGAGGTTTTGCAAGCCTGGAGCCAAATGTTTACTCGCTTTTACATTCTCCTGACTTGGGTATACACTTATTGGTTTCCCTCTTCATTTAGCATATCGCTCCCACGAGTAGTTAAAAGAGCTTATAGTAAGTATCGATATCGCACAGCACGTACCTAGCGAGTTCGCCTTCTCAATGCCAATGTTTCCGCATTCTGGTATCTT
The DNA here is from genome assembly GCA_032275145.1 of Synergus laeviventris. Classification (NCBI taxonomy): domain Eukaryota; kingdom Metazoa; phylum Arthropoda; class Insecta; order Hymenoptera; family Cynipidae; genus Synergus; species Synergus laeviventris. Next base: position 3,071,820 of record JAUESI010000034.1, read on the forward strand.
ATTTCTGATTTTACCCTAGAATAACAGTTGACCGCATATTCCTTCCGGCAATACTCTTTTTCTTGCGATCACTTTCAATTGTGTCTATATTTGACCGAAGTCAATGTATTCTTTTCTTCCTTTTCTTCTCAGTTTCGGATTTTTTTTATGTATCTTTCTGTCGTCAACAAAAACGTTAAATAAGAGATGTTTTCATAGCACTTCTTGCTACAAATTTCTGGTTTTTGAATTTTACATATTTTATACAAGTTTGTCTAACTCATTTTGAATTTCTACTGCTCGCTGGAATCGTCCCACTAATTTTGATTTTTCTACTTGTCTCACTTATTACGAATTTCCACTTTGCTGTTTCAGTTACAGTTTCTCGTCCTACTTATTTGGATTTTTCTACTTGTCCCACATAATTGAAATTTTCTACTTCCCTGACACAATTCGTGCTTTCTTCTTTTTGTAATTGGATCTTATGTTAGTTAATAAAAAAATGTGAACTTTATTTCATAAGTAATGATATTCCATAAATCATAGAATCTATATTTAAAAATTTTGAAAGTGTTTTAATCTTAATGAGTCTATATTTGCAAGTACCAATGATATAAAGTAAGCCGCCGTATAATCTCGAGTGATAACAATCGACCTTGCGGTTTTATCAGTACACGCTCATATATATTGTCCTCACAATCTATTTCATTTTCCTTTCTGATCTCGTAGCTAAATAAGTCATCCTGAATTTTACCAACTTATATATTGCTGCGAAAGCTTATCATAATTTATGATCGTTGTAAATTGCGCGATTAAATTGAAAGAAATATTCCATCGGCTCAACAGGTGGCAATAATGAGATAGAAAATCGCACGATATCACCTGAATTATCCTTCAAATATATTTTTATACAAAAAATTCTTTCAATTTCAACGTATTACAATATTCTCTTACTATAAATCAGAGAATTTTCACTAATTCGAATATAGAGAGTGTGAAATTTATCCCTTGCTACGTATTTCTTCAAAATATTTACCGTTCCTCCATAAATCAGTTTAGCATATATGATAATTTCATATATGAACCGAATTACTCCAAATGAAAATTCATAACCGAACATTCGTGTCTTATGAATCAGTTCAATGCAAAGTGTGCTTAGTCAAGCTGTTATCTCTTTGACATCAATTTTGTACACATTGTTCGGGAAAAAATATTTTATCAGACTTTCGTATTACGTCAATTCTTTCGAAATGCGACTCAAGATAGGTGCACTCGACTCTGAAGATTTCACGATAAGTCTCACATCGAATCGTAAATAAACTTGTAAAAGCGTCCACTCAAAATAACACGGCAATCGAAGCATAAATCTTAAAAGGCTGTTGAAGCAGGTGATAAAGGGATCGAGAAAAATAAGCAGATATGCCAAAAATATAAAGACTACATGCGGAGAAAATGTGTATGTGTTCATGAAACTTTACTAAACTGTTCAACAAAGTTGGAGATTTTCTCACAGAATTTTACTGTTGAACAGATTCAGTAAAGTTTCATGAACACATTTTCTCCGTTTATGTCAGAAAGAATATGTACAATTCATTTTGAAGGAGAAAGTATTGAATGCCGGTACTCTCCTAATCTGAATTAGTAAGAATTTGACTAAGTAAATTAGTAGCCTTACACTTGACTACTAAATTAGTCATTTTTCCACTATTTAGTAGTTTTACGTACTAATTGGACTGTTCACAATTCAATTATAGGATTATAAAGAATTTTCAGTTATTCTATGGGATTTTAATGGATTTTGAGTATTTTGACGAATTTAATAGCTTTTCATGGAATTTTATTAACGGATATTAAAATATTTTTATGATTTTCAAAATATTTTATGGAGTTATCAGATATTTTTAAGAATTATAATTAATTAACAATATTTCGTTGAATTTTAAGGAGATTTTTAGGGATTTTAATGGGAATTAACACACTATCAGGGAATTTAAACAAATTTCATGCGATTTATAGAATTTTAGAGATTTTAACAAATTTTTAAGGGACTTCGAACGAAATTTCACTGGTTTTGAAGATTTTGTGAAATTTTATGGGATCAAAAATTTTTTAAACGAAATTGTAAGAAGTGTCTAGTAATTTTAAGAAATATAATGATATTTTTAGGAATTTTAGAGATTTTGACAGATTTTTAAGGGATTTTAACGAACTTTTGGTGATTTTAAAGTTCCTTACAGACTTTTCGGGAATTTAAGAAGATTTGCGAAATTTTAAAAGGAGTAAACTTTTTTTCATGGCATGTTAAGGGGTGTTTCTAGTAATTTTAAGAAATTTAATGTTATTTTTAGGAATTTTAGAGATTTTGACAAATTTATAAGTTCGTCACGGAATTTTAAGCGCGTTAAGAAAATGTGTATACGTTTTAAAAAATTCTGCGAAATTTTTAGAGATTTAAACATCTTTTCATGGAATTTTAAGGGTTTTAGAGTAATTTTAAAACATTCCATGAGATTCACAAAGATTCTTATAGCATAAAATATTTTGCGAAATTTTAAGAAATCTAAACATTGTTTCATGGAATTTTAATAGATTTCTCGCAATTTTAAGAAATTTCATAAGATTTGCAAAGATTTTTAACTTCTAAAAGATTTTACGAAATTTTAAGGGATCTAAAAATTTGTAAGATATTTCATTGAATATAGTGTTACTAATTCATTTAATACGGAGTTACCAATTCATTTAGTTTATCCCTCTTACTAATTTATATAGTAAACGACTTCGCACCATTTTAATCACTAAGAAACTACTATGAATTAGTGAAATTGACTAATTCAGATTGAGAGAGTAAGGAATTTGAGGCAAGAAGTGTGAGTTGACAGATATAGGAGAAAAAGATTTCTAATCTAATTGTAAAGGTAAGGATATCATGATGTAATAGGTGAATCAGAGTGTGCGACTGGCAGTCTGATTTTACAATGACCGAGAATCGCCTCTCATATCCCTTATCATGTTTCAATAACCATGACTAGTTCTCTTCCAGATTACTTAATAAATGACCGATTATGCCAGTGCAGTGCAATTCCATGAAGAACACACGTGTTCGTGGACAGTGCATAATCTGGCAAGCTCAGACAGATACAAATGAAGGTACTCTGAAGTCCTTATTTAGTCCCAGAAAGTCCAGAGATAATAAATATAACCATCAAATGAAAAAGTGTACCCTTAAATTGAATATTTAATAATTCAAGTCCTGAGACTTGAGACTTTTGCTTACCGCATTTATATTTCTATATTTCAAAACAAGATAAGCTTAAAAATATTCATAACAAACACACCCACAATATTACGCTTTGTGGCATCGAAAAAAACATTACACATGTTTATTACTCAATTGAATATTGCATTGGTAATAAAAATGAAGAGTTATTTTGAAGAAATCAGTTCCCGAAAGAAATTTTCAGACCATTACTTATTTTTCTCGTAGGCTACTTTATCAACATTTTTCTACAGCCACAATAGAACTTTCATTGGATCACGACTTTGATAGGCCGAAAGTAGTAAATCAATGCCCGAGTAAGTAAATCTAGTAGTTGATCTCAAAATCGTTCCGCATTCCCACAAAGTGTTCCGTCCAGAATAATTCACAGTCCATAATGAACTGCCTGCAGTTCAAAAAAAGCAAAAAAGAAAAATACCCTTACGCTTTTGCAGGTTGTCAGTCCGCAGTAATTGCACGGTAGCGTTAGGCTAATCACTATAGTAAAATATAATGATTATAGCTTGTATTACGTGACTGCAGCATGCAGATAGGGTCTCTTAAACACGGAAAAACTATAATGTCTCTGCTAACACTCACGAGTAATTGAATAAACCATGAATTTATTAAACAGAAAAATAAAGATTGCAATATTTAATGCAAGTAACGTACAAAGGGAGTACAGATAAATTAAAAGCACAGGTTGGACAACAGTTCATCCAGTATATGGTATAAATTACAAAATGTGTTATAATAATATATAACTGCGGTTAGACTTTGGCTGGCATTCTACTGACTTTAAGTAAGAAATGATTAAGCACTTGCCACTGGTTAGAAGAGAAAGGTAAACAGTGAGTGCAATTATTGCGCCTCTGCACAATATTGTGCTTTCTCAGGGCGGGTAGTTAAGTGAGAATCGCAGGATCGCCCACTTGACTCCCGATTAATATTGCACAACAGGTACACGGGTTCACATCTTGGGTTCTGGTCGTCGACCATTAAATGCGGATTCTCTGGGATCCACGAGGTCACGCATAACCTCGGTAACTTGATATAAAAGCTCTTGGGATTTTAACGCAATAACGCCTTGCGGCATTTATTTCAACCGCATGCGGGTGTTCATGCTTTTAAAATGTTCAGTTCTCAAACTAAAATGTGAAATATAGCCAATGGTAGCAAGGAGTTAAGTATAATACGTACATAAATTCTGTTAATTTTTTAAACTCTTATTTCAAGAATAGAGTGGGCTGAAGTATTTTTTGCGATTATTTTGATGTACAATTATACATATATATATGATTAGCTAGTGGTTAGCTCATAAAGTCTGTAAAAGCAAATCAATCAAACAAGGAAATTACATTTTAGATTTGTCTACTCATGCAATAATGATGATTGCCAATGCATCTTAATTTTTTTACTGTTTCGCAAATACTACTTTCACTGTACAAAAAAAGGTGTATTAAATTTTGAGAATCTTAACGTCTAAAAATTCATCAAGCTAATGGGATGTTTTAATTATTTCCCCCGGGCCATTATGATGTAGGGAAGTATCTATTTTTCCATTGTGTCTATTCGGGAAGTCGTAAAACGTCTCTACGCTGATTTGCAAGGGAAAAAAAAAGAAATCGGACAAAGCTGATAATTAAGAGTTCCACACCGTCGACGGGGAGATTCGATGTCAATCTTGATTCAGACAGAATTGCAGATTTCGCAATTGCATGGAAGTCGATCCGCTCGACCTTGTCTTTAAAAGAGATGAAAAGAAAGTCCATTTACCAAAGCGAACTTGATTTCGTTTTCTACAATATTCCAACTGGCTACAGGTGCATTGCAAATTGTATTACGATCAGCCACAGATTGAAAGATACCCAGCCTCAGGCGGAATCCCAAGATTTAAAATATTCGTGCTTACTAATCTTGGAAAAAATACTGTTCTTGACATCGTTTTTGCTATTTATATTTAGTTTGAGTTATAAACGGTAAAGTTGTGGCTAGTTTATAATATAATTTTATAATTATTAAACTAAAAATATTATATTGTACATGTGTAAAAATACTAGTTAAATTGCTCATTTTGTGTTTAACCGCTAATGAATCCAAATTTAATTCCCATAATTCTGTTAATTTTCAATGACAGGTTAATCGACCCTGACATTTTTTGAAAAAAAAATAAGAAAAAAAGGTGGGAGATTATTAAATCTCTGTCAAATGGAACGCGAGAAATATCATGCTATCGATATTATTTCAAGGTCAATTATTGTGCATGACATCTTTGTCTGTGCACGTGCAAGAATCTTATGAAAAGTTTAAGGTCAAGCTACAAGCTCTATGAGACAAATTATTGCATTGGATCGATTACTTGAGGTCAATATTTGATGTCAACGATTAGCAGTGTTTACATCTTTCTTGACAAGTCAAGATTGTGTCACATCGTATGTTAAAACCGTTATATATCAATTGCTAAAAGTCAAGTAATTTATATAAAGAACTCTACAAATGGAAAAAAAAAACTTTGTTTAAAAACTGGTTCCACGTGAAAAAGTTGATTAGAACTAAAATCTGGAGATGAAAGTTGTCGCACGGATAATTATCGTTTTAATGAGTTTCGATCATCAACTGGGACTATAGTCATTCAACTGGAAGACTTTGTTAGTCAATGAAGCATTTTAATCAAAGTCTTAACAAACTTGAATTTTGCGAAACAAGATATATTTTCCGGTAAATGAGCAAATGTCTAAATGCTAAAGATACAACTTCAGTATTTAATGACAAGAACGTTTAATTGAATCTTGGGGTATGCTCATACCGTTATGAGCGGTGAATGAACGTCATTAATTAAAATGTTAGTAAATGCGAATGATGCAAGGGAATATTTTCGTACGCTCGATTGCGTGAACTTCTCACTCCTGAAAGTTACATGCTTTTTAATTAATTATCACACTATTTTTGTTATAGAGTCACTTCTTTTTCTCCCAGTATTAATGCAACTATTTTGTCGCGCAGAGACTTTGTAAGAGTCGCTCAACGTTTCCTTAATGTTGTAATTTGTCATTTTTGTACAAGATTTGATTGGAAGTTTTCAATATTTTAAGGTTTGAAAATGAAGATTGAAAATTTTTAAACTCATCATTAGTTTTCTCAATAGCAATTTACACCTGTCAGTAAATCTAATTACGATAGCTAATTCCACCTGTGACCTCGATCAAACATCAAGAGAAAAAAATTACTTAGTATCTATATATTTATTCTTCAATTTGTAGTTTCTCTTTTAATGAATTAAAAGGTAAACTGCATTTTTGAATTACCTTTTCACTGTACACATTTTAATTCTTAAACCACAAATGAAATTGCACAGTAATACATAAAGTTACGTTGGAGATAGTACAATTTTTTATTTTTTTCCTCATATGATCAGTGTTGGGTAAGTTACTCTTTTAAAAGTTTCTGGATACAGTTACATTATTTTGCAGTAAAAAGTATCCATTTTTTAAAAATTTTAAAGAGACAGAAATAATTTAAAGTAAAAAGTATATACTTTTTATTTTATATTGAAATTTTAATTTAAATGATGCCTATATTAGTTTAAATCGGTTCGAGTTTTCCTGAAAAGTTATTTGACATCTACCGAATTTTTCTCATATTCTCAATGTAACTTGGGTATTTGTAACGAGTTATTACCCAACACTGCATATGATACTGATAATCAGTACAATTTCACTGATCTGACTCAATTTTTTGTAATAATTAGTAGGAATATATTAATTTTAATGAATTCATATTAATTTTCTTAGAATATTTTTTTGATATCTGAAACATCTGATATCGAATGTGAGGCAATGTTGCAAGTTGAGGTAGTCAGGTATAGCTTCCCCAGTGCTAACCGCGGAAGCTGGCCTCGACCAGTCTCAATGGAACCTCCTTGCCGGTAACTTCAGTCGATTATGTCCTAACCAAAATCATATCTATATATTTACGAAAACCGACTCTAAATAAATGAACATTAGTTTCGACAAATTCCACGGTAATTAATTCATTTCTGGTGAGAAATAAAATGTGAAAGTGAAATTCTTCAGACGTTAATTAAGAATAAAACTTGATGTAGTTCAGACAAGATTAAACTAGGAACGTTATTATACATCAAATATAAGGATAACTAATTAATAAATATTTCTAGCAAAGTGTTCAGTTAAGTGCTAATCGTTGAGGAATTGAATTTTTTCCAGAATTGAATTTAAATAAAGGTATGGATACTTATGTCTAATAATAATTTTGGCTTAATAAAAAGTGCACTTAATAAAAGCTACACTATTACAGATGTGTGATAATAGAGTGCAAAATCGTAAATGCTGCGCAGTACGTAAATTTAAATCTAATTTAAAGATAGTCTAGTATCAAAGGCAAGAAATTAACTTGAAAATGTAAAGTTTAGTGTTGTATTTAAATTGCATTAGCATTGCTAGAAAAACCAATCCAAGGTCTGGCGCAAAATTATCAGTTTTTCCATAAAAAATGTAAAAAAGATATTAAAAATTTATAGCAGCCCGCCTACCAACAAGTGCGGAATCTTGACTCGTATTGAACGTCCTTCCTTAAACAGCCATGGTGGCTAGAGCGTGAAAAGTTATAAATATTGGCAGGATGCATAAACTCGGAGAAAAGATAGCGATGCTACCGTTGTAGAGAAATATTGACTGTGGGAATTATTTCATAATATGTTCATTCTATCAAAAATAATAATAATAATAATCAATACATATTTAATTGATTAAGTGAGTCACTCTAGTCTACAGAATGAAATGAGTCAAATTATGAATGAATTTATGTTCAGGTGAATCATGAATGCATCATCAATCACTTGACATGTTTTTCAGTTAAATTGTGTAATTCTTTTAATCCTTTACTTCATAAAAAGTAAGAAAGGTCGCGTGGGCATCGAAGAAATAGATGTGTTTAAAATGGCAAAGCAAAATAGTGCAAGTGCCTTGATAAAGTGCGAGTGATTAGACGTATATGACAACGATAACGGTTCGATGAGTCGTGCATTATTGTTTCTGATATATTATAGATACTAATGCTTACGGTCATTCGAATGTCAACATAAACACTAGAACATTGAGGAAACATATCAGCTACTGCTAGCCACATTATTATTATTTTATGCTTCTCTCAGTTTGGAATGTTAATCACAATTCGAAGATTGTGCGTTTTTAATAGGAAATAAAAATTATTCGCATATTTTAAGCAGCACTCAAATTTGCGATGCTTTTAACTTTTAGCTGTTCAAGTTAACACAGAGAGATAAGGGTAATTACATGTACTCTACGTCACAGACGCGGCATTTATTTTGTCCATGTGACATAGAGCAGATAAGTCGTATGCAAATACAACTTATCAGTTTATTGACTGAGCTAGAATGTTGAAATCCTTGGAAGTCAAACTGACTTGCTGTCTAGGAAATTCGATTTCACATTTCGTCTGCAAAAGCGACTGCAATAAAGTTGCAGATGGTGAATATGCTAGAATGCTAGATCATAAAACCAAGCTCGGAAATAATTTTACCTGGCTTGGAATCTTGAGAAAGTGCTCTTCTTGGATTCTTTAAGCCGCAGAAATGCTAAATTAAAGGTAATGATTGTTCTTTGATTGCATGAGGTTCTTGAATTTGTATCCATGTTTAAATTTTACAGACCTATTAAAATATTATGGGTATATTATATTGTTATTAGAAGAGATCATTTACTTCTATAATGGTATTAAACAAATAAAACTTTTTTTTAGACCTTCAAGGAAAACAGATGACCTATAACAGAAAATTCCCATTCACATATATGAATCATTTCGATAAATATTGGTAACTTTCATCACTTGAATAAAAACGGATGATTTAAATAGAAAACCGATTGATAAACGACGTGTAATCGATTTCGATTACTTAAGTCAATAAAAATCGTAATCATGTAAGTGATTCACTGCAATTGATAATTCATAAGGCAAGCAAAGTTCATCGTCGTTATTCCTAAGATTGCCTTTTTAAAAAAATATTCATATTGATTTTGCGACCAGGGAAAAGAGAGCGATTCCTTTAAATAGTAAGAGAAAAAATGGTTTTAAGGACTTGACACATTTTTGTAGGGTGGGAAGCAATTTGAGTGCTCACACTATTGTCTTTGGAATGCGGCATAATAATAAAGTATCAATCTGATCAAGCAAACAATCGTGAGACATGATCTTAAAGCATCTGACTTGCGGGAGTGGCTGAGAGCAGTCACGATTCTTGAGAATCAAGTCTCTTCACCTAGTGTCTTGAAATCAGATATTTTGCGATTGGTCTGTCCATTATAGTGCAGGTCGACATCTACAAGAGCATCGTATCTTGAAATCACGAATATCCGAATTTTTCATCAATCTTATCAATTGAATATCACTTTTCAAATAGAAAACCAGTTTTACATCCGTTGAATAACTAAGAGTTATCATAAAAACATTGCAAAAGAGAAAAAATACTCGGCAAGTTATGAAGTCACGTGAATCGTGAATGAGAGTAAATTTTCATTGTTTTGGGTGAAAAGATTTATGGATTCATTTCGAGCTGTTTGCCTTTGAAGTAAAGAAATCCGGCGAATCTACCATTTTTCCTGATTCCTCTTCAAGGCTGTTGACAGCATTTCATAACAAATATTACGATTGAACGACAGGAAAGGAAAGTTTCATTATGGCTTTGCAGCCAGTGAGCAAAAAATGAATGGTAATCAACACATTCAAATGCACTCTACAGTCACTGACCTCTTTTCAATCTCAATGTTTCGTCTCAAACGAAATGGACTTTGAAACAGTTCTATTAAACAATTTACAATTTACAAATTGCAAATTGAAACATAAAATGGAATTATTTTTAAATTACGAACGTAAAAAATAGGATATCAGTCGGAAATAAGAACATGTGTCCAATGTGGATGATATACACATAACTGAAGTCTGGACCAGGATATTTTAGATAGTCGAATAGTTTAGATAACACTTGAATATTTTATCCACTTAGACTCTAATTCATCCATTTAGATAATTCAAACATCAAAGATTTACTAAATCATCCCACAATCGTTATTTATGAGTACTCATACTGAGATAAAGCTTTTACTTTTTAGATACTTCCACATATATGTTATCCAAAATATAAAAATAGAAATGAAAAAAAAATTGCTGATGTTATTAAATTACGGAAAACTCTACGTCCATTTCACACTTATTACGTACGCTTAATCGTAGGTGTTTATTAGCCAACTAAGTATAACGAGAAGCGTGACATTACTAGTTTCACGTTGTAACGATTATTATCATCATGCGAAAATAATAGACCATGTCAAGTACTGTGTTGAAATCTATTAATATCTCTTTGAAGTATAAGTACTTGCATATGCACTGACACATTAATATTGACAGAATATTGACAGTAATTTGAGTATCAATCCACTTAAATTCGTTGACCTATCGGACCTCACTTATCCTTAATACAACAACTTTCTTCTGCACTTACATCTTGTATATCCATTATTTTTTAGATACTCGTCTCTAAATTAATATGTACAAGCTCTTGGAGCGAAAGATCTTATCAGGAGGCGTGCAAATTTAATTATAAGCACTGAAGAGTGAAGTAAAAATAAAAAAGTCCACAAAATGTGGTCCCTACAAATGACCCTCTTCATCTGTTCTAATGGAGACACATTTCGTCCCGGAGATATACTCGACTCTTAAAATAAGATCTTCCCTTTCATTGTCCCTTCCTCCATTTTAATCGCCGCCGTTTATTTAAAGTAACGACTTTATTCACGCATCATTGCCAATTACGAACAAGCGTTTTTGAAACAGAAACTAAACACTAAAATCCAAGCTCAGTTCGCATAAATCCCTTAAGCCTGTGATTATCAGCGGCTTACGCGATGAATAAGTACTCTTTTCGTTTTGATTTATAATAGTTAAAGAAAGAGTTAATGTAGCGAGACTTGAAACTGAAGAGTTCACTTAGAAAATATGATGTTATTCAAGGATGGGTGTGGCATCCCATATTTTTCATAAGCTAATGTAATGACTGACTCACTTGAGATTTTTTGATGACAAATATAATCGTCTAATTTTTCATTGTTAACATTTTTTGTTCCAGGCTCAGTAAATGGTAGGATGGACAATTGTGGAGGCGGTCAACGCCTACCCCCTGACGGGGATGAGTTTCCAGCAGCTTATCAAGAATTCACAAATCCTGGTCAGTACCAATTTGTAGCCAGTACAAACATAACAGCCATGGCCGCCAATGGAAACCTGATGCACCAAAATCAGACCTATGTAGCCAGCGAAAGCTTCCAGGTTCATCCAAAGACCAACAAAGATAATAATCCTAATGAGAAAATTCAAATAGTCTCTCAGTGTGTCGTCGATAATATCAAAGACACAATACTTCCTTCCATCGAAGCCGAGAAAAATTATTCAAACTACAACGCAAAACCTGTTGTAATCTCTGAAAGAAAAATTGAAATCGCTGGGTATTACCCTAAAGAAGTGCCATCAGTGGATTCAGCTATCCGAAAGGATGTGCCTGAGAATCCACCACCCTTACCTCTGACGGAACCACCAAAATCAGACTCAGTCATTGCTCCTGTTAAAAGTAACTCTGAGCATTTGCCGAGAAAATTCTCCTTGAATGGAGAACTTTGGAGACAAGATGATAAATCTGAAAGATCAGTGAGAGATAAAATTGCAATGTTCTCTTCGCAAAGCAGCCTTGAGGTTCCACTTTTTCCAAATTCACCAGCTCCTTCCCCAGGAACGAGTAGCAGAAGACTATCAAAACACAAATCCTCGGATGATGTTTTTGCTGAAGATAGAGTCACCCATCAAAAGGAATTCACCAAAAATCACTCACCCTTTGTTGAGAGAACTCAAAGTTCTTTCGATCTTTCTTCAAGTTTCAATCAATCGCCAAGTCCTGCAAAATTAGCTCAGCGACCACCTAGTCTTCCAAAAAGTTCTCCCCCTAGTGAACCTGGCTTTGTTTATTCCAAACCAGCATTGGTTTCCCCTCTAGAGAAGACTCCCAGTTCTCCGGAAATCAAGCAATTTTTGACGACAAATACTTTTGGGGTGAAGCCTTACAGTTCGCCAAGTTTAGAACCTGGATTTAACCAGAGTAATACGTTGTTTGATACAACCCTTGGATCTTATAGTTCTAAGATCGCGACTCCAGTCACTCTGACGAGAGCTACTAGCTTCTCTGGTGGAAGTACCTTCAATCATGAACGTCCTCAAAGTTCCAGTGAGGTGCTCGCGATTCCTCAAATTTCAAGGACGAACTCGCTAGCTTCTACTTTTAGGAAACCTAATGAGGATATGAGGAGGAATAGCTTGAATCAGCTTATTGAACAAAGGCGAAAAGGAATTTCGAAATTGCGTGGGCTCGTTATTCCTGAAAAAGACGCTGTTCCGGTCGATCAACCTATTATTGATCTTCCGGAAATCAAGTCGAGAGATTCTATATTAAATAATCAGGTGAGATTTTTTTCTCTATTGTATAAATAGTTTTATTTCCCTAAATTCCTTTCCAAAAATGTATTCCAATTATTATATGTCTCTTACAGGTACCAAAGTCAAGTATCCAAGACAAATGGGGATCCCAGAGTTCTCTAGCCAGTAATACAAGTACAGTAAGCGTACCATTGAAAGCAAGCACCTCCTTCAAAATGCCAGCGCCACAAATACTCTCAAAGTATTCGCCAGCCTTCAAGAGAAAAAGTCTCGCAGTCTACAATACATCAACTACCAACTCCAGTTCCAATTCTAGTTCTAATTCTATTTCCAACAATCCAAGTCCAAAACCAAGCCAGGTAATAAATTCCAACCCAGGATTAGTATCAGATGCACCCAAGAGTCTTGAAAGTATATGTAGTCCCACCAGGAGTGACTACAGTTTTGACTATCTATCATCAACTGAATCACCAGAAAACCTTCGCTCCAGACCTAGAATTGGGCAAAAGAAGACTAGAGCTGATTATGATGATTCGGACAATGACTCAGCAGTCAGCAGTTCGCAGAGTAGTATATCTCGCGGTTTCAGTCCACCAATGTCTCCAGTACCATCTGAGAGATCTACCGTCTCCTCAGAAAGGTCTTATATTTCTTCAGAGACAAGTTATCAACGTCGAACTCTGATCCTCGATAGTCCAACTAAAAATAATGGTTCTATTATTTCTGAGGGAAATTCATTTTCGAGGCCAACGATAATTACTGAGAGGGCCTATGTTAGCTCGGAAAGATCAGTTAGCTCGGACAGATCATCTTCTAGTGGTGGAAGTTCGAATCCTAGATCACCAACAGAAACAAGCAGAAATTCTCAAATACCACAGAGACAGATTTTAAAAAGATCGAGCAGCAGTGACACCAACTGTAGCAGTTCTTCCACCTTGACTTCAGGTTCCCAGGTATAAATACATTTTTTTTAAATAGTGAAACTCTCGAAGAGTCACATTTTCAATTAAAATTAATTTATTTGGTAATTTTTCAGGCCAGCGCAGAATCTTTGTCACGAAGGGTTTTGAAGCCTCAGAGCGTGGAAGCCATCAACAGAAAAAATATTTTGGCTAGTGCAAAGTGTCGCAGTGGAAGAGACCTTACCGGATCTCCTTTGATTCAGCGAAAATTTTCTGATGATGAAGACATTACAACTCAAGAGAATGGTAATTACCACAACGAACCTCATACCACAAACGGAAATGGCAATGTCGATCACCCGGAAGTCAAGATAGCTTATATTGAAATTACTGAAAGCTTTAGTGAGGATGAAAAACCCATCCAGAAGCAGCCCGAAGAACCGAAGTTACCACCAAAGAGAAGCATACCACAACCAGTTGCGAGACCTCCAAAATCTGACAATTTGGAACCTTCAAATGATCTAAAAATGTGGGTTAGAACAGAGGCGAAAAATCTCGCAGAAAAAGCATCGAATGAAAAAGAAAAGACAGCGACCTTGACTCGAAATGTTGATTTACAGAGTACTATTAGAACAACGAGTAGATCTTCTTTAACTGTGGATGAACAAAGTGTGACTGATCTTCTTGGCTCCAGGAGTCGAAATGTGGCTGATAATGAATTTGATGGTATCGAGATAGGAAAAAGTAAATCAAAGGCCAACCTTCCTCAAATAAAGAGCAGCAGTGAGCAGAATGAGCTGCTGACTATTCTGACCACGAAAACCAGATCTAGGTAATTACATTTTTTAAGGAAACGGGGGAGGGGTCATAATTAGAAGAAGTTATTTAAATAAATTAACTTAAATATATGACTTAAATAATGACTTGAATATTTCCATTTCAGGTCGGCGATTCATGTGGAGGACAGTAGTTACGGAAAATCGAAAAATCAGATGAACCTGGAGGATATTCTCACAATAAAAAGTGAGTCAAAACTGACACGAACTCAAAGTGTAACTATGGACACAAGTATCGAAAGGAACGGATCCCATGCCGGAACACCTAATTTGCTTTCAACAGATTCAAAAGATAGCCGCCTAGCACGAAGATCAAATTCTACCGACGGTTGGACTGAAGAAAAATCATTTACGTCTAAAATTCCAGCTTTAAATAGATCAAAGATCACAGATAATATCGAAGAACCTATCGAAGTTTCGGAAAGATCAAGAACCACGTTTTCAAAGATCCCAACACCAAGAAGCATGGGTCGAAGAAGTGCAAGTGTGACTGACATGAAGAAGGCTTTCGAAAAAACTGATGCTGGTTCTTCAAGTGGAACTTCGTCTCCTGGTAGCTTGTTACAGCCTGGAAACAATGTTCACAATCGTTTTCCGAGTTTGGATAGCAGCGTGGAAGAAAGTATAAGACCTGTTGGTGCTGAAGGTGATGCTGAAAGATTCTGTGGTGAACAGTTTGGTAGCATCAGTTCATTAGCCAGTAGCACTAGTTTAATTTCTCAGCAGGAATTAGCTCAGTTAGTGGAGGAAGCAAGTCTGGAAGAGGCTCGTGGTTCTCATGATGTTATTGTTGTACTTCTTCATAAGGAAAACCCTGCCGGAAGTGTTGGCATCACTTTAGCTGGTGGCGTTGACTGCGAGGCTAAAGAAATAACCGTTCATCGAGTATTGTCTCACTCAATAGCAGATAAAGATGGAAGAGTGCAGAGAGGAGATCGGATTTTAAGCATCAATGGAAGAAGCACCCGAGGGCTTTCTCATAGGGAAAGCTTGGCTGTTCTCAAGCAACCTAGATCTGAAGTGGTGCTAGTCGTGTCCAGAGCTCGACTTGATGAAGGTTGCAAATTGAGGACTCGTACGGAAAGCGTCGAGACCATTGTAGAAGGTAAAATTTTGTAGTCTTAAGAGATCTTCAAGATTTGTCAAGTTCAGTATTTAATTAGTTTTTAAAGAGTGATCAACCCTTCGTGAAATATCTTAATTAGGTCAAAATTTATAGATTTGAAAAAAATGGTGTTTTTCTTTGGAAAAACTCACTTCCAAAATTAAATTCAGCCCCTTTAAAATTCCTTGTGATAAATATTTCATGAATCTATTTTCGTATATCAAATTTATTTACAAATTTGATCAATTATCTAATAAACTTGAATTTTTGCAGGATACGAAATGAACGGTGGAGTAGAAAACACAGCATGGGGATCTCCTTCAACCGTAGCAATTTATAAAGATGGAGCAGGTCTCGGATTCAGTCTCGAAGGAGGAAGAGACAGTCCTCTTGGAGATAGACCCTTAATAATCAAGAAAATATTTAAAGGTATTGACTGAGAAATTTTTCTGTGTGTAAAATAATTCAAGACCAGTGTAATGAAAATTTCATTACTAATTGCCAGTCTGGATGATAAAAACTTTCTGATTTAATTTGTAGGAGGTGCTGCAGAAAAAACATGTGCCTTAAAGGCCGGTGATCAGTTGCTCGAGGTGAATGGAAACGACGTGACGAGGATGTCAAGGATAGAAGCTTGGTCCCTGATGAAGAAATTGCACGATGGGGAAGTGAATCTCCTAGTCAGGCACCCTGCCACAAAGTCTTCGTGAATGGTAGTCAATTTTTATAAATAGGCATATTTGTTGTATGCTAAAGACCGGTAGATAAGTGAAATGGTTGCACAGCTTTATCTCTACTTCGAAAGAAAAGCTTCCAGTTTTCCCCGGGTGGTAAATCTCCATTTCGATTCAAACGGAATAACTACTCGTAAAAGAAAAACGATATTGATGAATAAGCACTCACTGCTGCTTATAAATTACAAATATTTTGCTACTCTTTATCTGTCAATCTTGATTTTACATATGCCTGACATAGATATAACTGTTCGTGAGTTAAACTCAATCGTGACGACATGCGAATTGTATTCGACAATTTCTGTAGTGAAGCGTACTTTCTATATGATACGAAGTATACGCGATCTTTATCGTGCAGTCTTAGCAAAGCCAAACTGCAAATAAACCAAAATAAATGTTTTAAAATGTTCTTTGGAAATTAAATGGGATCTTTTAACTAGTTATTTGTATTGGAATCTGAATACAATTTTGAGAACTCTTTTTACCATTTTCAGTCGATAGGCGTAATGTTCAATGACTAGGTGTAAACCACGAATGCCTTCGACAAACAGACAATATCCCTCTATTTTTCTATAAATGATAAAGAACATCAGAGATGCTAGCAGTGCAATGCAACAAAGCAGAATTTGTTCCGACTGAAAAATTTTATAGTTTAGAAAAAATTATTTAAAACTAAATTTAATCATGACGATTTTTTTATTGGACAATATTTATATTTGGAAAATCTTTTTTAAAATTTCGTTTTTAATTCATTGAAGGAAGGAACGATTCTTTTTTTTTAAAAAGCACTCCTTTGAAAATATCTTCTTAATCTTTTAGAATGAGATACCACTTCCCATACTAATCATGTAAATAGTTTGAAGAAGAAAAGAACGAATGTATGATGTGTAACTGAGTAAAGAGCGAAATGAAAAACAGTGACATAGATAATATAAAAATGTTGTTAATATAAGAAACTATATTATTACTGGAGTATTTAAATGAAAAACGACGTTTATATATTTGGATTCGCCTTTGTTGTAAATCGTGCTGTGATACATGTGTGTGGCAAACATTCGGCATAGGGCTTAACTATCATTAATTTCAAATTAACTCGTTTAGTTGACTACTACAAGCTAACATAAATAAGTTGCATTTTTATTTACTTTTTGTGTTTGGTGTCTGCTGTTATGTATGCCTCTCTAAACTAAATGTTTTCTACATATTGTTGATTTGTAAAGCGAATTACTCTCGAGTGTAGCTTCTGATAATAATAAACCACTTCAAATAGATAATAAATTGTGTTTTTATCATTTTCCAAAATAAATATTTCGTTTCATCTTACATGAAATAAGTGAAAAAAAATTTACTTTTTTGTGTTTAATATATCCCATCTGTTACCAACACAATAGAAACATACTTAATTACTTTATTTGATTTTGGAAGGTTCTAATTTTGTTAATTTATTATTATTCATTAATTGAAATTTTTGCATTAAAAATTACCAAATATATGTATATTCTATTGCTAAAACAATATTGAAATTATTATTAGTATTTGTTCTAAGAAAATAGCCAAGGACTTGAATAGGAAAAATGTAAACAAGGGGAAGGGGAGTCGTGGCTCAGTCGAAGATCACTGACTAAAAGGAAAATGAAAAAGGGCAGTTGATTTTCGGTCGTACTTTGAACGGGTAGACAATAAAATTTTGGATTCATTGTAATTTTGAAGTTAACGGTGTTGATATTTGTTGTGTGGTGGTGTATTGGGATCTCTTTGGTGGCGCTTGGATTATGGAGAAATTGCCGGACCTGCTCGGAGGAGTATCGAAGATCTTTCTCTAAAAACGTGAGTTATTTTTTATTATTTTGTGGCTATGGAGAGGCCTCCTAAATACCCCCCAGTAATTTTAAAAAATAGTAATTTTAAAATAAATATAAATGGTTAAAAATTTATAATTTATTTTTATAAAAACAATACTCTATATATTCTTATCAAGTATAAGTACATCATTATATTTTCGGCGAAAGTCGATGAAGGGCAAAAGAAAAAGGGATACCAAATAAAATTGGAATTAAAAAAATGGCGAAACATATATGAAATTAAAAGTTAAATCGACAAAATGTTAATTTAAAAAAATGGAAAAACTTAATAATTAACGAAATCTAGTCGATGTAAATTGCAAATACATTCCCAGTGTAATACTTATTTTGGATTAAATATAATAGCACGTTATCCATTTCTTAAAGCGTGAATTAAAGTCAAAATTGTTCATTTCATTAAGGTAATATCTAAATTTAAAAAAAAATTAAATAAATGCGATACATCTTTGAATAAAACTGTGTCAACTGTCGTCAAAATCGTTTTATTTTAATTTTATATCTGAAGTTAATATTAATGTAAAGATGCCGTTAATTAATTTTTTCTGAGAGTTAAAAACTTTTTATTGGAGACTATTTCAATTCTTTCGTTGTGATAATCATTTTTAAACTGTTTCTGTACTCATGGAAATATTAGGAACTATTCGATATTTTAAAATTTGTAAACCACACATTTTGACATGAATAATTAGATATAGATTTTTCAAGTATAGTAACATGAAGTTCAAAACTTGAACACTTAAGATTAATAATATCTTTAAAACTTTTTCACATCAAAATATTCTCTCTTCTTCAATCTTTTTTTCCTTTTATATCTAATTGAAGATGCGCAATGGAAGACAGTTGAGTCTTGTATAACTGCAAAAGTGTAATGACGAATATATCCTAGATTTTGTTTTCTAACATATAAACTTTGATTTATTTTATTCTCATATAAATCAACTATACTATTAAATTATAAATCTTTCAATAGGAAGAGGCCTCTTGTGTGCGTAAAAATAGTTTCATCTTTTAACTTCTATCATGAATTACTGAAATATCGACATTGTGAACGCTAAGATAGTACTATCTTTTAATTTTCAATCTATACTTTCTTCACGACGAAGTCTTAGAAATATATTTAAAAAATAATTAAATTAGAAAATAAATTAAGTCAATTAATAGCATACGATAGTTGTACAACAATTTGTTCATGAGTTTAGCAATATAACGTTTTTTCCACCCATTCTTCCATTGAAAACGTTGCTGTGTTCGAATGATCCGGGTCCCTTTCTCGGAAAATATCTAAAATAATTTGTTTAATTAGTGGTAAAATACTTAATTTCTTGAGATGTATTAGTAAAAGCGTTTTGCATTTTGAAACAAACTTTAGAAACTGTAAAAGCTAAAAGCAGAATTTCAAAAAACTTGATTAGGGTTGACCTTGATTTCTGGAAACCTGAGGAATTTTGGAAAAGTAGGGATTTTAAAGTCAATGGATACGTCAGACTTAACTTGAATAAGTTGAATGTCAGGTTTAACAAATTTTTAAGAGTAAATTGTTATTTCAATAAACAATTAAAGAAAAAAATTGAAATATCAAGGAATCTAAAAAATTTTTGAATTTGTATAAAATTACAACTGTATTTTTAATCGCTTTAGAAGCAGAACTTATATTGTTGTGTACCTGTGAAGTGTAAACAGTAGCTAAGAGATTAATACGCATTGTATGAAAATTGGTCTGGAAAATCGGGAGATTGGTCTAGAAAATCGAGTGGTCGGTCTGGAGAATCTAGAAAAGTCAGAGAACATGAAGTAGCAACCCATGAAATGAGTCAAATTAAAGCCAGACATTTCAAGCAAAAATTTAGAATTAAACAAACGTGAGAAATGTGAAATTTGTTTACATACCAATCATGGTTTTAAGACGAACTGCACACATAATGTAATCGTCGAAAGCAATCATTCCCTCTTTAGTACCGTAACGATGTACTAAAATATTTAGGATGTGATTATTAAGCCTGTATCCTGCGCTATTCAAGGCTTGTCTCAGTTCAAATGCACTGAGGTAACCAGAACCGTCTCTGTCGTAAAGCCTAAAGACCGCCTAGAATTCATAACAATTTTGATTAGTAGAAAGCTCTTATCCCAAAATTTGATTTCTTCACTTTACTCGAGAATGATCAGAAACAGATATTTTTTCCCTCTATAGTGGTATTTTTTTCGAATTAAAATATGTACACAGAGCGCAAAAATCACTAGTTTTAATACTTTTTTTTTGTAAAATGAAAAATTTTAAACCAATAAAATCCATTTCTAATATTTGTTGAGTAAAATTTGAACAAGGCTCTTTTAAAAAGCAAGTCTTACTCTCCAGTTTCTTATGTCATTCCATAGAGCTTTAAATTCCTCAAATCCAAGTTTTCCCGAGTGGTCCACATCCAACATTGCAACCATACTTCTGCAAATGTCTTTGCTGAATCCTTGATTGTGCATTTCTGAAACAGGAAATTGTTTATTTTCAAAAATTGCTCATTTTCTTGGAAATAAATTTAGCATTAGTAATGAGCGCGAAAACAGAAAAATGTTAATCTTTTATGCAAATGTGCAAAACCACACAAAGCTTTATTAATTTTCATAAGTAGGATTTAATACTTGTTTAAAGAGAGATGAAATTTAACTAGCGAAGAAGAATTATTAATGAAATTGTTTATGTGGTACGTATGTATGAAAATTGGACAATAAGTAGATAAAAACCAAACGGGATTCAACAAAAAGCGTGTTCTTATTTATATGTAAATTTTTAAGACAGGAAAGGTCTTTATTATTCAAATAAGAATTTCAAAAATCACAAATTCTGTCAATTCGTTTAAAGTTGTAGGTACAAGTTTTGAACACTAATTTTTATTTTATTAAAACAATAATTTGTTTATCTTTTTCTTTTATTTCTTTTACATACTTCCTTTTTTCTATTTTTTTTAACACAAGACACTCATTGAAGGAGATGTAAACTGATCATACACCAGATTCAGTAGTTCCAACATATTTTGTTTTATTTAGTGCATATCTGAAAATATGTCTTACCTACAGTTTTATTGTATTCTTCATTATTACAAACAATACCACACATCAGGGAGATGAGTGTATCGATGAAAGAACCGTTTTCCAGAGGGGTATCATGTGCCTCACTACGAGGGGGTGCCGACTGTGGTAACTCTACCCGCAACATACAGCTATATGTTAGGATTTACTATCAACATACATGCGTTTGGGTCGCACAATTTGCATTAAAATAATTTTTAAAAGTAAGAAAAAATAATAAAAATAGTAATAAATTAAATTAATACCTGAAAGTTCTTTAGAATCCTGCATACATTTTTGTCAAAATGCAATTAAAGTCTTTGATCTTCTATTATATATTTACAATATTTACATACTTTGATATTATCTCAGAAATAAATTAATTCACCAACTATTTTAAGCAGACCCAAATGTATTTATGTACAAAACTCATGTACATGGTTGCATAAAATAATAAAGAAGATAAAATTGTTTGTTTTCATTAATACTGCTAATTTTTTTAAAAAGACATATAAAAGGATTATTAATATAGTTCAGTATTTTAATTTTTAATACAGAAACAGTTTGAATGACATTGAGTGAGCTGTAAATGCGATATGAGCAAATTGCAATATTTATAAAAGACTCCTTAATATTGATAAAAGTTAATTAAATGTTATTACTTTAGAAAAAATGTAACCATGTATGTGAGCCGATGGAGATAATGAAATTTTATTATTATGAGTTGATGAGTTCTGAATGAAATTTGGGAGTAGTTATTAACTATTTATAATTTATAATAAGAAGCAAGATTATAATTAATTATTTAATTATATAAAGCATAAGAAAAAAAATTAGATACAGATAGTTTGGACATAAAACGTTATTCTAAGCAAAAGATGATAGCTGCAGAAAAAGCGATTTTATAGGTAGAAAAAAGCAAATAAAGCTAAAAAGAAAAAAGGAATTTTCAGTGTTAAGAATAAAATTCGAAATTTCATTTATTAAATAATGGCATGCAAATAAAAAAAAATGATTTTCCTTTTCCTAAAGGGTAAAAGAAAGTGGTAGTTATGTAAATTGAAAATACACTCAATTAGCCACAACTTTATATATATACTTTTTTTTACGAGATCATAAGTATAAAAATGTTGTGAGCGTGCGCAGAAATTGTTTAAGTCAAAAACAATTTAAATTAAATAGGATCAATCTAAATAATTTAGTCCAGCACTAATATTGATAATTATAAATATTTGTATAGGCTTTATTTAAAAAATATAATTTAATATAACAAGGAATTATTTTTTTTATAAATATTAATTTTAAAAAGTAACTTACCTTTTCGCATTGCATAATCCAGGATTTCTTTCAATTCCATCCAATCCACTTCCATATCTTCTCCAGCAAGTTTTCTGAAGAATTCTTTAACCTTATCTTCACTTCTGTCTGGTTCAGGTTGATCTTTAACCTACCAAAAATAAAATTTAAAAATTTAAAAAGGGTTCATTACATTTTTAAAGTTTCCCATAATTAAATGTTTTAATGTTTTTCTAAAGTATTTTAAAATCTTTTTAAAAATGAACGTTTTTTGGTGAAATTTATATGCAAAATGTGTTCAGAGTTTAAACTACATTAATCTCTTATTACTCACATTATTTTCATCACCTCCCGTGTTATCGCCACCTTTATTAACTACCTAAAAGCCAAAAGCCACATAACATGCAAAAGGTTACATTTTATGTTAGTATGTAGTATCATTACAATTAGTCATATCTACTTTGTGTGAAAGGTGTGGAGAAAGTTAAGTATATTTCAACTGAAACGCAGTGAGAAATTATTTAATGAGCAAATATTTCATTATTAGATACCACAACCATTATGAATGCACTTGATATTGTTAATCTTATTAATTATTATATAGATTCTAGATAAAATTGAAATGAATTTACGTACCGTCTCAATGAAAATTTCAAAGATAATGATATGTGGTGTAATTTTTGCAATCATGCTGTGTAAAGTAACTCTGCGTGCCTTTTAAATACTAGTGATTGTCATTGTGAAATGAATGCCTCTTTTTGTTAATAACTTCAAGTATGAATTTTTTCTAAATATTCTTCTTACCCTATCATCAACTTCGCCAATACCCACGTCCTCATCGTTCTCCCTATAGAAAAAAGTACAATTGGTTCAATTATAGTGTAACTTTCAGTAAAGAAATTACCGAGACTTTAATTGAAGAACAAAATTATTCTAAAACGAATAGTACTCACTCCAAATTGTTCTTGTTCTCAGAGAAGATTCTTAATAAGAATTCTCCCTCTTCATTCGGATCGAAAGTGCTAGGTACAAGACAATAAACTCCAGGAGGTAATTTAAATCGACAAGTAACTTCTCGCAAATTTATAAAACTCGGAGTACTCGCCGTGGATCTGTTGTACTTGAAAAAATTTATATCCAGGGGCTTTGGTAACCTATCCGGATCACTCAGCTGTAAAATACCAACAGTTTTATTTAATTTCTATTCATTTATTTCATTTAATTAAAAATATAACTTTTCTTTGTTTATTAAAACGCAAATCGCCTACATGATAAACAGAGAATCCAATTGTAAGACAATCAGCTCCCATTCTCCTCTGTGCTCTTCTATTCTTTTGCATCAAAGCGATGATGACTGTACACCTATCGTCTCCTTCATCAGGATTCTCGAGAGTGATACGATATTGAGGATTGTGCCAAAACGTTTCTGCGTTTAATTAAAATAAATAATTACATGTGCTTGAAAATTTTTAAATAGAAAATTGAATTGTAAAGTATAAGTTACCTAGAAAATTTCGGCAACCACCCGCAGTTACTCCCCGTACCCATTCACCTTCGTAGACGCTCATTTCCCATTTTTTCTTTCCCTGACTAAGATCGTCTTCAGTCAGAGAATCCGGATTCAAGTTACAAATCTCTAACTGTGTATAATATTTTTTAAAGTCTTGGAAAGACATCCAAAACTCTCCATCTACATCAAATGTCAGTCCTAATTCTTCCTTCTCGTGATCCGGAATATACCTCCACTCTGGCGATCTGTAGAAAAATATTTTAGTCTTAGAAAAAAGAAATATTGCAGATATATTCACGGACGAATTGTAGATTTTAAATCTTAATTTCGTGCGTACCCATCGCTCCAAGGTCCATTCCATTCCGCCTCATTTCCCCAAGGATTCCTGATTCGCAGTAAAGGGATTGTACCCTCCCTGTTAGGTGTTTGAATAGAAACATTCTTTATTCGTGTGATACTGTAGGCGTGACCTCTAATTAATCCTTGCGCCATTTTCGCTTCGAGAACGTTGGGGTCGGGCTAAAAATTGTGACAAATTATTCAAGTTTCAAGTTAATTAATATTTAATTTAATTTAATTTAATTAAAATATGAAAAATATTTTACCTCGATTGAACATCCTATTAAAGAATTTCTTTCGTGAGCCTTGAGTAGTATTTCGAATAAATTTGGGGGGGTTTCGTCCATCGAATACAACTCTGTTACACCACCTGTGAAATCTTCCATGGCCTCGACAGCGGTACCACCCTTTAGAGATTCATATGAACCATGTAATTTAGCGTAAGCTTTTTCGAGAAGTGCACTCCAGAATTCGTTGGGCTCTGGCGATTGTAGAAACAAAAGCTGGCCATGATAAGTTGGTAGTCTATCGTCGACTACAACGTCTACCCATCTTCCATATTGCCAAAACCTAGAAGAAAAATATGAAAGGAGTTTAAAATAAAATAATTAGAATACATTTTCTATATGAAAACAATTTTCGTGAAAAGAAAAATATGTTATTCAAAATTTTGAATATACCTAAAGTGAAAGATTCCAGCATAGTTTTCTTCAAAACTCTGGTCTTCTGGAACAACCTGGTAGAATAAATGAGGATGCATAGCTAGATTTGCGACAGCAGCAAGGAGCCAACAATCACCCAATTCTCCTTGCTGAACATCGAACCTCGAAAATCCTTCCACAAAGAACTGAGGGTTATCTGCTATTTCCTAATCAATAAAATAATATAAAGAATTAAATTTTTAATGGGTTTCGATTTTCAATTCTAATTAATCATTCGTTATTACCATTGGTCGTCTCCATTCTATGTATCTGTCAGGCCTTTTTGAAAAATATAATGAGGAGTCGATGGCAGGAAACTCTGGATCCTCAAATAATCGCCCCATTGACAAACATTCTTGTCGGAGTTCATTGTAATCCTGTACAGGGCCTTTCGATCTTAGACCAGATCCTTGTTCTCCAAGCTGAAAATTATTATATTATTTAAAATTCTAAAGCTTAACTGATTCAGTATTATGCATTTTTGTAAATTATTCTTCGAAAAAACTACACAAATTTTGATTTATATAAATTGTTATTAAACTATCAATGTTTATTTTTACACTATTGCAATTGAATAATGTGGAGAAATTTCAAGAGCTTCAATTGAAGGCAGCAAGCTGACACGTAAAAAATGTCAAGGCGACCTTGAAATTAAATCATCGTCCAACGGAAGTAACAACATATTATTACATATCAGACAAAATAGCTAGGTCGTCTATATTTATTTGTTTTAAAGGTTTTAAATATGCAATTTTATAGGAATCGTAAGTTCCAATTTTGAAACAAGTTTAAAAGTAGAAAAAGGTATAATAAATTCATTTGGATAAGTGAAAGGCTCTTTATGTTGGGTGTGACTACTATAATTTGTTAGGTCTATCATATATATCTGGGATCGGTACATTAGTAAAAGCGTAAAGGAGTGGAAAGTTTCGTGTAGAAAAAATATGCATATTAATACAAGAATCTGTACATCTTTAATTTCCTTGTTTTCTTTTTAGTAATGAAAATGTTGAGACAAGACAAAATTTTTTTAATTTAGCCCGTTTTTTAATATTTAAAAATTGGAATTCGATCGCTTCAAAAACGCCAAAAACTAAAAAATGCAAATCTTTCTGCTGAAAACTAACCTAAAAATTATATTTAAAAAACATAAATCGATGAACCAGTTAAAAAAGGTTAAAAATAACTGGAAAATTGTAGACCAGAGGCTGTAGAGTGTAGACTTGTTAAATTAAAAAGAGCATATTTTTTTCATCAACTTTTGAAACAAGAAGTCATCAATTTAAACAGCTGTCAAAACATATATTAAAACAGAAGACGAAATTACTGAGTCCTAAATGAATTTAACCGTATTGTTGGTCGGATTCTTGAATTACTTTATTAAGAATGTAAATTAAAGTTCTCCAACGCAAAAGCGAGATCTTTTTCTCAGCCGGCAAAGAATGAAAAAATAAGATATAAAAACTTTATTCCAGTTACGGTAAAATAAGAAATAACATACCACTTTAATGTTGAAAAGGGAAGGTAAAACTCGTTTTACAAGGGCGACAGTTTTAACAAAATGATCGCCTTCGGATTCTCCATCGTACAAATAATCCGCATCGCCCATGATCACTAATTAGAGTTAGTTATAAAAAAAATGCGACGTATGCGGTCTTTAAACGGAATTGGTACTCAGTTATAAACACCTTGTCCGCGTTTTGTTTATCGAGACACTTGACACTACACCACACTACAAGTTGTGACTTGAGATTAACTTGTGAATGGTTTCGAGTACAGATCACTATCAATAGATATACTGATGATCAGCGATGACTACACACCTGTTCCGTTAAAAATCATCATCTGACCCTTAGAAAAACTTATAGAAACTCGTCTGCAATGGCAATCCGCATGCCCGTTGCAGGTCCGAAGTAATAATTCAAAGAGCCCTGCGATTATTTTTAAGTTTTCTATGAATATTTTTTGCAAATTGTTGACAGTGCGAGGCTATAAAATATTTCAGTTAATTGGAGAGTTATGAAAATAAACAAATAGTTATCTTAATTTGCTTTGGAGACTTTCTAAAGTGCCAACAAGTGCCAAACGGTTATTATATAGGTTGTGGGAATGGGAAACTAGTAAGCGCAATTTTCCCTGCATCTGTGAATGAGTTGCAGTCTCTTTTTAGGGGCAAAAACTGGCCAACCAAGTCAAGAACATTTATAAAGTTTGAAGAGCTATAAATATCACAGTACATAAATATTTACATAAAAATTCCATTGATGAATAAAAATACACACTATGAATCAATTTCGATAGTTTGTAATTCCGCTACTGAACTATGACGATTCTTTAACGATATATTTTTTATTCAATTTACTATCTCCGATTATTCATCGTTCTATATATGGACGTTTGTCACTTTTAAAGTGGATAAGCGATTTTAGAATTTTTCTATAAAGTATTTGCAAAGAAGATTACTTATGTAACGTAATTTCCATTACAAAAAATTCGCACATATAAATAATTAAATGTATATTACGATATTACTTAATGAAGCTTTAATAAATTATAAAGAGATTTTTTATTTTTCTTATACCATGCATTATTTAATGAACCAATGATACAAAATAAAAAATCTTAAAATAGAGAAGAGACCCCTTTTTGCGATCGAAAATGATCTGGATTTATAATTCCTGACGACTTTCCTTGTTGGTCAAACGGTCATGGAACTTCTCAATTCGAAAGCGAAATAGCTTTAAACGACTTTCCTTATATGGTTCAGTATCATACAAATTTCAAGTGCGTACTTTCACATGCAGAAAAAATTGTATTGAACAGTTTTTTGTGCTTTGAATTAAAAAATGATAAAATGTAAATTTTTTGGCAAAATAATTTGTTTTCCTTTTTTAGCAATCGAGGTCAAATTTTAATTAATGGTTAACCGTTTCCCATTTTCTCAGTAATATACGTTTTTTCAGGAATTTAAATTCCTCTGAAGATAAAAGGGTGACACGCTATACCTATATTTAACACCAAAGGGGCCACCAGCCTGAAATACCAGAAAACTAGAGGGTCACCACAGAAGATTTGTAGAATATTTTTCTTTTTTTTTCTTAGCTATTTAGTTTATAATTTAAAATTCACAGAAATACTTACTTCAACCTGTCTGATTTTTTGTTTCGCAAAAACTGGTTCTTGAATTTCACTCGAATTCGAAGGCAAATTCCAACCGTAACTCATTCTTGAAAGCACAAATATTTTTTAATTCCAGTAAAAAAATCAGTCTTTCTTCTCCGCTACTTGCATCACAACAACTAGAAATTGATGTATTTGGTTATTTAATATTAAATAATGTAAATAAGCTTGAAATCTTGAAAGAAAAATGAGCTTCAGTTTAAAAAAAAAGGTTTTTTTAAAATCATTTTATATTTCCTTGTTTTATTTTATTTCATATCGATGTTTCAATGTCAAGGTCGGTGAAGTGATTGGCATTTCAAATAAAGAAAATTATCTCCCACCTGTATTTATTTACTGATTTTATACTCATAACGATGCGTGAATCATTCATAAATTTAATTACTATGTGTTTCACGTTGAATACACAAGACTTGAAAATTGTCATGAAAAGTACAAAGCCATGAAAAATATTCAATATCATTGACTTTTTTGTAGACTTGAAATATTCTTACAAGAAAAAGTGTCCTTGCCAGGTTCAAAACAAAACACCTTGTATGGCATTATTCGCATTGAATGGCGCCAAATATCTTTGCGGATGTATCGATTCCTTTGCGGAAATTTATAATAATGACTCAAAGTAACATAACTATGAATTATATAGGTATTTTGTTTTCTAAGATATTCAAACAAAAATGATTATATACGTATCATCGTTTTTTCTCTTAAAAATTATTTCCCCTCTGCAAGCTGGAATAAATAAATTTTCTCTAATGATAGAAATCTATAAATATTGATTAATAACAAAATTTCTAATTGAAGCAGCCAGCATAAGCGTTGGTTGACAAACCTTGAACTGAATAGCAATTTCCAGAAATCAAAGAAACTTTACATTATTCATTTAATAAAAAATGTCTAACAAAATACAAGTGAGGTTTATTTATATTTTTTCACTAATCAGCCAAACAGATCAGCTTCTTCAAAAGGCCAAGATGTTAAATGACTCGCGTGTTTTTCTCATTTTAGACTTCTTGCCAAGTTTTCAAGTATCATGTGTTAGACTCAAAGCGCACGTGAATTTTAATTGTTTCAACAATTGCTACCCACAGCATGTATTTTTTGTTCAATTATTTAAACCGTTAGAGGTGACCCTGAATACGAGCGATAATCATTACTCATCACTTTGAAATCTTCATTTCATTCAAGGCAAGGAACTGATTTTCCAATTTAAAACATAATCAGCTGAGTTCAATTTTCAATGTTTTTCTCACACTTTAAAATGAAAAAGTTGATGCAATTGTTGATTCATTAGTAACCCACATTTTCTTCTAAATTTCGAACTTCTCTGCAAGACACAAATTTTCTATTCACTCGGAATCACAGACAACTTTGGTATACAAAATACACCTAGTTTTATTTAAAAATTCGTAGACTTTCTTTGAAAATTGAGATTTAGAGCCGAATAAGAGACGATTTCCTCGGCTGTCGCACGCAAACTGTTTTCGGTCTGCGCATATCAACTTGCGAGTTTCATGGATATAGATCCATATATAAAACGCAGATGTAGTGATGGTAATGTACGTAAACTTACGTACAGAGAAATACTAACAAAGCCGGTTTTCATATCACCAAACAAACACGTCAAAAATTTTGATAAAGTTTATATGTATGTTTAAATGCATGCTGCCTTCGTCATTCCAAGGCTTTGCAATAATATGTTTTAATCTCATAAGAAATAAAAAAATAAAAAATTGAATGCTGCAATAAGTGTATTTTTTTTCAATATCATAAACCGCGCTTGCCAATTACTTTGGAAGTAATGGATGTATAATGATCATCTAATGGTAATGTGACGTTATAGTGCACTGTGCATTAGAACTTTATGCAACACTGAACACTTCCTCGTCACATTTCATGTGCACAATTGATACACTTTAGCAAATTGATATTTCAGTTGTGGAAATAGAACTTGCTTTATTTCTCTCACATTCTACTAAAATCGCCTGTCATCAGTCTGAAAGTTTACTGACCGAATTTTTCCAAACACTCTTTTCTTTCTTACATTTTGACACGGAGAGGCCCTATTTTTAGGACAGAAATACCACTCGAAACGGTTACCAACAAAAAATTTGGACAAAAAGTTCCCGTGATGATTCAGAAGAGCGATATTTAATTTTAAAATATCTCAGAGCTATGAAACAAAATTGTAAAGAACCAAATATTTAATTGAATTCCAAGCATTCATAAATTACAGACACATTTATAAATGGTCGATTGAAGAAAAGAGAATTGTCGATAGAAATAAATGAGTTCTAATGAAATCGCTAAATGGTTTTATGGAGCAATTCTCCTTATTATTTACGAGACGATTTTCAATGACTTTAATTTATTGTAAAGCATCCGGGAGAAAATGTGCTTGTGCAATGCGTGATGTATGGACAATGCAACAAATCAAACTTCAAACTACATTAATAAATCACTTGCATAGACGTAAATTAACACGGATGATCTTACAGGGAAAATTGGCATGACGTTAATGTTTTAGATTGTAAAGGCAGGCAAAATCCCTATACTAAGCGCTTTGAATAGCTGCACTAAAAATATATGAATCATGTTAGAACATCACCCTACGAACTGCTGGCTAAAACCCAGCAAAGACGTAAAATTCCTTTGAATTCAAGCTTTTCGTTTTGTATTTTAAATTTTCAACGATTTTCCTAGAAATAGCGAAATTCCTATCTTATATTCTCTATATAAATCGCTTTGTAAAGAGGCATTGAGTTATTCATAAAATAAAATGAAAATGTCATTTTTAATAAGATATCTAGGAAGGTTATTATTTATAATAGTTTGAATAAAAAAGGATCAAATGCAAGAAAGAAGATAAATCATTATAGAAAGTCGGACTGACATTACGGGTGTTCAATAAATCTAATTCAGAGCTATTAATGTTACTTTTATGTAACACCTTTGTCCTGAATTTTTTATGCAAAAATGTTAGAGAGTAATAAATTAAAATGAAGGAATGTAATTTTGTGACACTTTGTGCAGTCATACTCGTGCAGAAATTTGGATGGACTTTTGGTGGGGCCCTGACCAGTTTTTCGTAGTTCTAGTATGGTCCTGATCTGGAAAACTGGCAAGGACCCCAAGAAATTAAAAAACTATTCTTGGATTAATTATTTGTAATATTTGATTAATTAACTATAGTTAATTTTCAGAAATCGAAAATATATTCTCGCAATCCCAAAATCTGAAGCCACAATCTCTTTTCACTCATTGGTTGGATTTCTATTTGCTGTCTATATATATACTTGAAAATTGAGATCAGAGCTGCCAACTAGTTGTAATGAATTTAGTGTGATTTCAAAAAAATTTCAAGTTTCAAGGAGTTTTTAAAGAATTCCAAAAAACTTCAGGGGAGTTTCAAGATTTTAAAGGAATACAAAATTTTGTTAAATACTTTAAAGGATTTTAGATATTCAAGAATTTTTAAGGATTTTTTCAAAAAATTTTATTGGAAGTGATTCGAGGAAATTAAACAAATTTCCAAGAAAATTTACAGGATTTCAAAGAGATCAATATTTTCTAAAGGATTTTAATAGATTTTAAGTGATTTTTAAGAATATAGAGCGATTTCAATAGATTTCAAGTGATTTGAACGGATTTTAAAATAGTTTCAGAAGAATCCAGATGAATTTCATGTAATTGAAAAATTTGAGTAAAGTATTTTAAAGGATTTTAAATGATATTAAAGAATTCTAATAGATTTTAAGAGAACTCCAGAAAATTTTTAAGAGCTACAAGATTTAAAAAATCTCAAGACAATTTAAAGGATTTCAAGTGATTTTTAGTAACTTGAAGAGATTTCAAGAGATTTTAAGTGATTTTAAGGTATTTGAAAAAATGTAAAAGAGTTTTAAGATTCTCAAGTAATTTAAAAGCAAAAAATATTTCTAGATTCTTTAAGATCTGTTAAATCTCTTGAATTCCATTGAAATATTTAGGGATAACATAAAATGTGTTTTAATTTCTTTTAAGTCTTCAGAAAAATCTTTTAAAATCAGTTCTAGGAATTTTCAATGATAGTAAAAAATTCCAAAGGATTTAAAAATAATACCAAAAAATGTAGGGATTTTAGGAGAATTCAAACGATTTTAAATTATTCCAAAGAACTTTTATAAATTTAAAAATTTTAAAGTAATTTGAAATGCGTAATTTAATAAAAATATTTTACTAAAAATAGAAATTCTGACCAGGGCCTCGTCAGAACCCTATTTTAAATATGGCTAAATGGGGCAGTTTCTAAAAGGATAGTAGAATAATTCCATTTAATTTATCAAAATCAAATTTATTTTAATAATTCAATTATTTATTCATTTGACATTATTAGAATTAATTATTACTACTTTATTATTCCTATTTATGGAGAGAGAGAGAGATATATCTTTCATTTATTAATTAATAACCATTCTTTTCAATCTTGCACCAACTATAATAAATTGATACATACAATTTACAGTAAATTATAGGTATGTAATTAGTAATGAAAAAAAAATGTGCAGAAAATTTTCTTAAATCTGACTTATAATCCGAATATAAAAAATTTGAAAATAAAATAATATAATTATTAATATAATAATTATTTATATTCATATTTAGGATTAAAAATAATTTTATATCGATATTTTCTCAAGGTATAATGCATTTGAAAGTTGTCCTACTTATTTGAGGAATTCAAAATAATTCAGTAAAGATATTAATTATATACGAAATTCAAAAGAAGGTAATATACATAATTTAAGAAGGCACTGGAAGGAATGAAATAAATCAGAAATATATTCTACTTTACGGAATTAAAAGCAATTTAATATAGATATTTCCTGAAGGAACTGGAATAAGGAACTGGAGGGAACTAAATAAATTAAAAAAATATTTTGTTTACGGAACAGAAAACTTTTCCGAGAAATTTTGCTGTCGCTATGGGAGCTGAAGGAAATTAAATTTCTTGAAATTTGTTACCCCCTTGCGGATAAGAGCTTGGTGGAAAAATCAGGTTTGAAATAAGACAGAAAAAAGGTCCCTTTTATGTTAAACTTGAAAAGTCTTAATTCTTCTGTATTCAAGCCTTCTTAAACTAATGTAAATCATCACAAAATGAAATTAATTCTTACTCTAAAGACGACTTTGGCAGGATGATGGACATCACCAGAACCAGAAAGACCTCCCCTGAGATGTCGTGTTAATAAATTATATCGACCTGTCGTCTCCCACAAATCTTGCGGTGCTTGGATCAATCGTGGATCCCTGAAAAAAATAATAAAATTAATTTAAGACATAAAATATTTCACCAACCCCATTCTTAAATTTTTGTTAATACATCTAAAAAACACCCTTTGTAAAGAATTTATTTTAAAAACTGTTAATTAAAGAAGCGTGATTAAAATATTGTGGCTAACTACTTTAAAAATGAAAGTCGTTGGATTCTTACCCTGTGATGAGTTTATTATAAGTTTTGACAGCACAATCTTCAGTGGAGATAGGTTTTGCATAATGAGTAGATATCGACTTCTTTTTGGTAAAAGGAAAAAAACATTCCGTGCAATCCATTTTTATTGTTTGATATTAATTTTACACTCAGGATTTAAAAAACTATTAAGAAAAAAAAATAGAAAGCTTCACCAAGCGTTAAGGTGCCATCCCTGCTGGCGAGAACTGTGGCTTTATGGATATGGTATCCTATATTTAACTGTGCAAACGTTACTAACCCCCGTTTGTTCCACCTCTTGGTAAATTTGTCTGCCAGGTAGTTCAAGAGTTGATGGAAAATTCTGATAAAAGCTTTTTTGGCAGAGTAAATCTTGTCATTAAGTAGGAACTAGAATCGGTAAGATTTTATAGATCTTGATCGAGAGAATGATTACACCTCAAGAATAGATACTGATGTATCTATAATTTTCAAGAGAGAAGATTTCATTCTATCCATGATTACATTTTTAGCAAAAAACAGTCTCTTTAATAGGAAATATATTTTTAATTATTACCTTGGCAGAGTTTTTAAAAGGTGGCTGAAAAACTATAATTGTTTTGTTTCATTAATATTATTTAAGATAATAAACTTTTGGATAAGCTTTACTGATATATAAAAAGTAATGTTTTTCTATACTGGCTGACTGTCAGCTAAACTATATTTTCTAAACTGCTCTGATTTCTGGTTGAGACTCATTTGACGAATGATTATGTAAAAGACTTCTATTTTTTCTTTTTTTTTAAAGAAAGACTTATAGGACTATTTTTACCCATATTGACATATTTGATAATAGAGATTTCAGTAACAAAATAATAATTTAATTTGCATATTATAAACCTCTGATATTTTTTTTAAACTATTTGAGCGTGTTGAAGATAACAAATTATTATTAGAATTAGATATCTTTTTTCTCTGTATTTTACATTTTACTCAAAAAGTATTAAAATTAGAAATTTTTTTCATTCTGTATCCGTAAGGTAAAATTTAAAATATATAAATTGTAGTTTAATACATATTTAGTTATTTATTACTCTAAGAACGACTAAATATTGCATTTTTAATATCCTCACATTTTAATTAACGGATTCTTGAACAACATTTGTTAAAGAATTTTTTTAAATTGTACTCCACGAACTCTTTCAAAACACCGCGTTACCTTGCGTATGCGCAGTACCTTTGCACTTACACACTTACACAATTCTCACCTATTCTCAAAGGCTATTTAAAAATGGCGGACGCATGGTCTTCCGATACTACCTCAGATTATTGCAATGAATGTTTTTCTGATATTTCATCGGAAAAGTCGCTGGAATACGTTATAGTAGGCCAAAAACCAAGTGCAACACATCGCAAGAGTAGAAGGAATTTCCTGCAAAAGTTATTTACAAGAGAGGTAAGAAAGGTTAGCTTGCACTCAACAAAGACGTCGATATCAATACACAATATACCACGCTACATGGCCCTATATATATCTCATCTCAGTTCGGAAATTGTAAACTATATAGTCTTCTTACAAATATTCACTATTTGAATCTTTTAAATTTGACTTCAAAATTGGACACGTAAACTGCTTACAGACACTTTACAATTTAACTCCAAAGTGTTTTATTCTCTAGCCAAACAAAACTTTTTTTTTTATTTATTAGCAGTTTTTTTTTAAATCGCATGTAATACAATTTTTACGTTGATAATGTTGAATTACTCCTCTTCGTATTTCAACAGAATCATATCAATTTAATACCTATACTTGAATTTTGCTTCTAAATAAAGAATTAGTTCTTTTTATTTGAATGTCGCGTATTGTTTTGGAACTAGAATTTGTGAAAAATTATCGTTTTTCTAAATCTTAATTAATTTCGTATGATATTTAAGAAGGGAATCAATTAGATCTCGCGTTACTTATAGAAATAAGTTTCAAGGTCATATGCCATTCTTAAAAAATGTCTTTATACTTGATGAATGAATATATTCAATATTTATTAGGAATATTTTGCCACCTTGATCTCGCCTTTTTAAATGTACAAGTAGATCAAATCTCCTATTAACACATGTTTATATGATCCCGATAATAATTCTTTTGCAGATCAGAGGATCTTTTTCGATTCACAATAATGCACCAGAAGAAAGACTGTTTTCGTCGATACCTTCATGGCGACACTTGTCTCTTCTCTATGTACTCCCTAAATCTGCTTTAGAAGCAGGGTAAGATTGAATTTTACAATAACAGATTTTTTATACAGTTAAAAAAATTTGTAATGAAGATATTCGCAATAGTTTTTGACTAATTCTGTTTTATTTAAAGGCACGTTATTATGGGCTTGACGCAATGTGGACAATTTTTATTAACCTACACATATAATGTAGAACTAAGTGGCACCAATACAATTTATAAATATTTGCTGCACTGGTGGGCATTTACGCCGAATAGCGTGGCTCGTAAAGTTGCTGAAGTTACTCTCTTCGGCAACTTTACAATCTCCAGAGAACTTAGTATAATTATAGCTCAATGGCCTATGGAACGGAACAAGCTTGTCATACACGGTCTTTGGTAAGAATAATTAATTGTTGAACATTAAAATCAACATAGAGTTTTTTAAGATGAATTTCCATGCTCATTGAGATAAAAATATTAATTTGAATTTTAGTTCGCACTGGCTTAATGTGCAGAGATTAGACAGAGCCTACTTAACAATAACCACAGTTCCATCCTTAGATAACTGTAGAGATTGCTTAAAAGTAGCTGCGTCCTATGAGGAAGAAGGCGAAGGTATGCGTTTGACGTAATTCAAGTAATTGAAGTAGATAAAGTTTCATTCAATGTAATTGAACTATTTTGCAGAATGGACATACAACCTATGAGGCCATCAAAATGTTTCTAATTAGATTTTTCTGTTTATAATAAATATCTGATTTTTTAAAAAGCGTAGCGGTTTTATATGATTTTGGAAAAATTTACAAAAGAAAATCTAAGAATAAAACAACT
>JAUESI010000034.1:3108681-3131696 GCA_032275145.1 Synergus laeviventris
CAACTTAAAACACTTTTCATTTCCAGATTTGGCGGCAAATTGGGACAGTTGTGTCCAATGCAATTGTCTCCAACACGGATTGACAGTGCATACCACCTACGAGATCCTTTCTCCCTACCCTAGGTTTCGAGCCGACGTCTGTCTGAACTATTCCAATCATGTTGTCGTTAACACTGGGAATTTTCTACACGTCCTCAGGGTAAATCTGAATAAAAGTAAAAACCAGAAAAGCAACGACAAACAAGAACCAGGTATCTCGGACATAATGCGTTTGGACGTGAGCGATGTCGAAGAATCCGATGACCTTCGACCCGAGCGTTACGAGAGTTCTTACGAAAAAGGAGGCACTCCAGAAAGTGTAGTGGACCAATCTCCCATATGTGAATCAGTCGTTGATTATGACTTCTGCGACGAACTAAACAAATCCGAAGATTCCTCTGGCCGCGAATTACCGATGATTACCTCAAGCACAAATCAAAGCGATTATGTCTGTGATATTAATAAGTCTAGTAATAGTATAAACCTTAGGGTAGGCGAGTGTTTGGAGAATGTCGAAAACGAGTGCGAATGTGAAAATTCAAACTCTGTACCCAGAGTCGAGCAAGCTTCATCTGTCAGGGACAAAATTCTGCAGGATTTTTGCGAAGACATGTCCCAGGAATTGAACATTGGAAGTGACTTGATTACTCTCGTGAAACATCCCTCATGTTCGCCTCGATCGACACCTCAGAGACTTCCGGCGGATTTCAAACATCTGTGGAGCTCTCCAATTCCCAACCCACCTTCGGATATTTTGCGAACGCGAAATTCGGAGTCTAGTCATAAGAGTTTGCGACGTCAAGAAGTAAAGTCCCCGCAACCTGGAGCCTCTAAGGATGTTTCGAGTATTTGTATTACTTCTATAAACTCTCCACTTCACACTTTGTCCATAAGTCCTTCGCCGTCATGTTCGCCAAGATTGATGTCGCCACCAGTTACTAGGTCTTTTCGACATTTGAGTCCAAGGAAAAGATCGAGTTTGCAGTCTCCACCACCTCCGACTCAGCCAAGAACTAGAGCCTCGCACAAGTTAATTTTGGAAGCTGAAAAGGCTTACGAGTTCACAGATGAGGCTCAGGAGACTTGCGAAAAACTGAGTTCGTTTAGAAAACGGAGATTGGCGGATAAAAAGTACGAGTTCTGCGACGAAGCTGAAGATGCGGAAAATATAGTTCCTTTTAAACATATTAGGGATCAAACGAAACATCCGGCCTGTTCTGTATATCAACTGAATTCACCGGCTGGATCTCCTGTAGTGCCGATTGGAAGGCACAACAGGGTGGATTCTGATCATAGTGAGACTGATGAAATGAACTCTGCTCAAGATATCACGATGTTTAATGATCTGCAGACATTTGACTCCGGTATGTTCGAAAAGTTTAAAAGAATTATGGTAAACATTTTGCATTATGAATCAATATTTTTAAATTGTTTATTATTTACAGTTGAGAAAAACGTTCTTCGGCCTCTCAATCAGAACCAGTTGTCTAATGGAAGTTTAGCCCGTGACAGATCGAATAAAAATTGTTTGATTTCCTCATCATTTGTTCCTAAGGGTATTGCACAAAATCCTATTATAAAGTGCACTGCCCGTTTCAAACGAAACTACATAGAGCTGGACGATGAAATGATATCTGTGATCACAGATGTTGAAGGTTTGCCCTCAATTTTTATTTCTTATAATTTCATTTGGTTAAGAAAAGTTGGATAGTCTCAAATTGATTAATTTTTACTTTCCTTTACAGATGAAGAAACTGGCGGGTACGTTAGTTATCAGTGTGTTTTGCCCATGAACGTTCACGGGTCTGGCTATGCTCAGATGAATATGATAAGCAATAGCAAAGCGGAAAAGATGGTAATTTATAATGCTTATAAAAGAAAAATCAAAAAAAATTTTTTTTAACTAATTTTGCTTTTAAAGCTTGTTCTGAAATCATATTTTATTCATTTTTATCTCTTAGGTGATACCTTGTGTCTCAGTAAATCAATTAAGTTTTGATATTGAAACTTTCTCACACCACGTCGCAGATTGGATTTGTAAAATATTCAAAAAGAAGTATTGGTATTGTAGCGATTATGATATAGAAATAATCAACATATGTGCCCTTACGGGAGATATTATCTGTTTGCTCATAATGAAGATTCAAGCCAGTGAAAATTGTAGCCAAGGACAAAGGTAGAAATTCATTTGAATTTCATTATGATAATTTACCAAATATAATTTTATTTATTTATCGGTCCATGAAATAAAGCACTTCTTTCGGTTTTAGTTCACAGGAAAGAAAACAATACGAAGCCTGTTGCAAATTTACGTGGAATATAGACACAAGTTTATACAGAGTAACCCACGTTTTGCCAATGATAGAAGTGATTCCAGATTGGATTAAACCAAATTCCGTTAAATCTCAAAATGGTCGAAATCCCATTTGGAATCCCACTAGGCGATTTGCTCCTAAATTACGGGAGAGCAATCAACAGCCTTATGCTCGAACTGTACGCTTCCTTCACAACGAAATGACCTTAGCAGGCAAGTGTTTTCAAAATATTATGTGTATGAAAAGTATTAGAATTAAAATCAATGTTGCTGGTTAAGAGCAACCAAGATAGTGAAATAATAAACAGTAGAGTAGTTTATACTTTGATTTTAAGTATTTTTTAATATCTAATTTAAGAGTAAAATAACCGATTTGTATGGAAAGTTGAATAAAAATGTAGAACAATTTAATTATAAAATAAAATATTTTGTTTTAGGTGAATCAATCAGTAGATTGCAAGACCTAGACAATCTTGTTGAATTCTACATAAGTCCAGCGTTCTCCAATGGTATTCTATAGACAATATCACATTACGTCAAAGCCTAATTATTTATTCTAAGAGAATTCCTCCTTGCGCCGAAATCTAAGTAGAATTAAGTAAACATCAACAACGTAAATTGTTCCAGAAACAATAAATTATTATAGCTAAGAAGTGAAAATCACGTTTATCTATAGGTACAAAGAAGATATTCATCGAATAATAGCGAAGAAAGTGCGTAATGTGTTTAATTGAACGTATATTTTAAAGTATTAATTATTGAAATTGTAAATAACAATGCTAGTAGTCGTTTTACATTATAAGTTCTAACTTTTCTTTGTAGCGAGGATGCGCCAAGCATAATACGGCTCCCAAAGAAAAGAATTTTAGATTTTATTGAAATCTATTTTATGCAGACTGACCTTGTATCTCTTTTGTGCAGTGCAAATTAATTTATCTCTACAAGTATGTAGATACTTTCTATTGTAGATTAATTAACACGTAAAGTGTAAAGTTAGATTTATTCTTTAGATAAATTCATAAATTGATTGTCGATTATTTCCTCTTAGAATATCATTGTTAAACTATAAGAAAAAATCGTCAACTGATAATGATTTGGTCCCGAAAAGAATCATAGTTAATATCTGTAAAACGACTTTTACTTTTGACTGACTTAGTACTCATAATAAGAGTTTATTTTAATTTTTGTAAATCATTTTTCAAGATTATTCCACTAGGTATTTTTTATTTTTTTACTAATCGAATTATCACAGAGAGGCATACTAATTTGTAATTAATGTATGCGGCTGTTGTGTATCTATGAATAAAATTTGCAGTTGTAAATTACCTGCATATCAACAAACTCTTGTTACTTTATGAAATTCGTAAATTCGACAGATTATTGTTTATCCTTTTCTCTTTCTTAATACAGTCAACGATTTGTGTTCAGAACACGTTTTTAGTATATTTGCTTTGATTCTGTAGACGCAACATTAGTGTACGAAAAATGTACAACTTCTGAAAATTCCATTCTTCCATTAGTTATTCTTTCAACAGTAAATATAAAGAATTTTCACATTCATTTATGGCGTGGATTTCTTACTAGTAGAGTAGTTAATGTATTCCTTCCTCTAAATTCATGTTCAAATAGAGCTCAAGTAATTTAATTTGTTTTTATTTTCAGAACAACATTTTTATGAAGGTGCTTCTGATCCCACACCGTCGAGTTTAAATCCGGCGAGGATATCTTCCCAGGCGTTCATACATTGTTGGTAATGAGAGATTTGTTGATCAGCCATTGTGTTCAGCATATTTTTGAGATCGGTTTGTTTTTCTACGTTCCATCTATCCAAGTCGCTGTGTAAATCCTCATTCGCACATTCAAGTCTATCCTGTAATACTTCGACGCCCTTTATTAGACGTGGAATTAGTTGACCCAATTTTTCCATCTTTTCGTCAGGAGTTTCACTTTTCCAGATCGATCCTCCCCAGCCTTGGCTGGGTTGAGATGTCACAGTTGTGTTTGTTAACTGTAAATAATTGGTTTGATTTGTAACTGAACATACTTTTTAAATTAGGAAGACAATTAAAACTTTTAAATAGGACCTACTTGATCTTTTTCAAGTCGTCTTTTTGCTAATTCATCAACAGTTATTTCATATTCGACCTGCATAGTATCCCGACGATTTAGAGCGTCTTTTACAGCCTCAATGTAAGCAATGTATTCCTTTTCTTCGAAGGGAACTGAGTCTAGCAATTTTTGTTGCGCATCAGCATTAGTTTCGATTGCTTTCGCCATTGCTAATAAAATAGGAGCGAGTTCCGGCTCCGTCGTAGCCCAGAGAGTAAATATCGGATGCAATTGATGCAACTCTATTAAGTAGTCTAGTAAAATATAAAAAAAATAAATGTTTAAAACATAACTATACTTTAAAATAAAATCTACATTTTGTAAATGTTACAATTTCTATATACCTTGCCTCTCCTTATAAATACGGTGACTGATTTTATCCATTGTCGCTAGTTTCTCGCTCAACGAGAAACAATATTCCCGGATTTGTTCAAATTCTAAATTGCGTAATTTCATTGAGTAAACACTTGTAATGTTCGGCAGTGAATCCACTACTTTCACAAGAACATTGCTTCGGTTTTTCCGAAGGACTGAAAATTCCTGTAAAACAATGAATTTTTAGAATCAACTTTAAGAAATCTCAAAAATTATAGATTAATAATGGATCTCTGGGTGAATTAAATTTGTTTACTTACAGCTGGTTTACAAGTGAGGAAAATGTGGAGGCTTTTATCGCAACTGAGAATCGGATGGTTAACAATTCGATTAAGAAAAACATGTAAGAGTTTCATGCGAGCGATGATGAATTCTTTCGAGTATCGGTCCAACTGAGCCAAGAGTGAATGTTTTCCTGGCATTGGCTGGATTTAAATTTAAAACAAAAGTTAGGAGCAAAATTTTACTAGTATTTTAAATGGTGGATTTAAAATATTACCGGAATAATGTGAGCTGGGTATGCGTCCACCAATTTTTGCCTCAACCAAATAAAATCATTGTAACGTCTACGTACAACGTACTCTCCTTCGCTGTATTCGGGTCGAGTTGACTAAAAAGAATCGAAGTTTTAATAAATATGTACTTAGAACATTTTCAAAATTATATAAATTAATCAGAAATTATCTGGGACTTTTTTCTATTCTGGATACAGTTTAGAATTTGAATAATAATCAATACTAAATTAAAATGATTCAAATACAATATAAAAGTAAATGTAAATATCTTACTTTAGTTGTGATGCGAAAAGTGATGTAAGTTTCGAGAGTTTCCACATGTTTCTGTGGATTATCGACTTTCACTTGTAAATCACGGGAATCTAATTGAAAGTCAGAAATTTCTTGCTCCGGGAGTGTGGAAAAACTATCTATTGATGGTGAGGCAACCTGGAAAACATTAATATGATTTGTTTTTAATTATATCGAATTTATTCCTCGAAGGTATTCGAAGAAAATGTAAGATAATTACAATAAATATTTTATAAATCAAAATTCACAATATTTGCAACGCTTTTTTAAAAGAAAAAATAATATATATTATATTTAAGAATTATTTTGTATGATAAACTAGTATTTTGTATTTTTTCAACAATTTTGTGTTGTTTACTTTAAAAATGGAGAACACAATAATAAAATGTTAATTGAGAATATTGTTGGATTTCAATTTTTCCATTTGTTACACTTGCGGTCACACTTGTTGAGAACGGAGCAGTTGTCAAACTTGTATAGGTTATACTCTTACCACGGAACCTTCCGCAGACGTGCTGTAATTTGAAAGAAAATCCACATCACGATTTTCTTGTTTTACTTTTCCTCCTGTTGCTGTAGAACTTATTTCAAGAACAGCAGATTCGCTCGTTCCTTTATCACTGAATTC
This sequence comes from Synergus laeviventris, assembly GCA_032275145.1. NCBI lineage: Eukaryota > Metazoa > Arthropoda > Insecta > Hymenoptera > Cynipidae > Synergus > Synergus laeviventris. The sequence continues at coordinate 3,114,953 of JAUESI010000034.1, forward strand.
TTCAATATCAGCTTCCGAAGATGTCATCATATTAACAAAACTTTGACAGATGCACTGATTGATTCGTACTACTTCGACTAAGCTCGTGTCAGGACACTTGTATTTTCGTCTTTTTCACAATAATATATACGTCACAAAATTACTTAAATTTAATTTTTGATTCAATATTAAACATTCGAATTTAACTTTTGGTTAAGTTTTGTTATAAAATTTATATTTATTGGTTGTTACCTCGCTGTGATTACATATTACAATAATATGTTGTGTTATTAACATGATATAAACAAAAACAACGATCATATCAAAAGTAAATTTAAATAAATATTTATATGGTAACAACTTCTTTTAAGATAGCAAAATGTCTTTTATATTAAACATTTTTTTATCAGTTCATTTAAAAAAATTAATAATTATCCACTTTATTCGCCTTCGAATATGTTTGCTTGTACATACTGGTATATATATATATATATATATATTGTATATATACAGAGTAATTAAAAGTAACTTGGTATAATTATGTTACGCGTAGTAACACTGGAGTACGCGCAAAGAAATAGATCCTGAAATATTCGATTTTTTTCTAGTTTCTGTATTGAATCATTAATACACAGTGTATTACTTCAAATATGAAGTTGTTGATTAACATAAAAATTATATATATACATTTTTTACCAGAATATAAACTAACAATTCCAGAAAACAGATAGAAAAAAATCAGGACTGATCAGTTGTTCTGCGATCCAGAGTGACTAGATACCCTGAATTTAAGAGACTGGACTGACTCGACATCATTTACCGCCCTAATTTGAAAATCTTTCTATAATACTTACAGTTTAGACGGAGATAAACCAATCCGTTTATATAAGCCAGTCGAAGCTAATTAAATACACAAAAATACGACATTTTTTCACTAAATTCTAGTTCAGAAAGCTCCAAATTTTATTCTGATGTATTATCTAAACCACAAACTAGAATACAAATCATCACCGATTTAAATTTCGCACGAAAAAATTACTCAGTGGAAATTTAGGTTAGAATTTTAATTTAGCAATTAAAAAACCTTTACTGGATAATTATATGTTAAAAAATTTCATATTCATAATAAATAACGATTAAATGACACTTGTTGAAAGCTAAAAGTACCTTTTAGTAGCTTTTAACTCATGAATAATGAAATATATATGGCAGAGGTGTCAGCACCATCGCCGGAAATGGGTGTCGAAGATGGCGACTGCGCAAGTACGTAGCATACGTAGAAAGCAAAGGTAGAAGTGTCTCTAAATGCAAGGGGTATATTGATGCCGTAGCCAAGGAGACGACGGTAGCAGACAACCGACACTTCAACCGGCCGTCATCAACAACAAAATACATCCTTACTACGATTTTCCACTCTCTGCATTTTCCGCTGAGCGTTTCCCCGGTTACAAAGCCAGGGACGGCACTCGGAAAAACCGTTGACAGGTGGGTCGACGTCAGCAGGGCCGCGCAAGTGCGTCCGCACCATTGAGTGCGAAAGTACTCGCCATTCATGAAGACAGGTGAGCAAAATTAACAAACGTCAATTTCCCAACGCGATTGATTAATTTGGCCCTGAATTTCAAAGAATCTTTAATTGATCATTCCACTCCCATTCTTCCTTCGGGGGGTTACTTTTCAACTATTGTCTCACTTCCTGCAGATTCTTAAGTTTCATTTAACACGAATCGTGTGACTTTTCCTCCACTTTAACACTTTAACCCCAATGCGCTTGATTTCTATGATAATTACCCGAATTGCTGAGTCTGACATGATGTTTGCACACTTTTACAGTTTGGATTTTTAACTGTGTAGATAATTTCAAATATGCAATGTGCAATAGAATTTTGCTTTCTTTGTCAGTTGAAGAAAAAGAGATTAACATATGTATCTTCATGCGGGTAACTTAAAAAAACCGATCGCATTTCGTGTTATTTTTATAGAGAATGCTAATACCAGCTAATACCTATTTAAAAAGTATTTATCTTAAAACATAATTACTGTATACTCGTTTGTGTTCTGTAATCTTTGCCTGTGGGGATTTTAGAAAAAAATAGTTAGAATAAAAAAAGGTTCCTAGAGTTATTCCTCTATTTAGAAAACTGTTTTTAACTCGAAACAATTGCCCAAAAATCAAATTCCAATATTTTTTTTACAAAGAAAAAGGGAAAAGAAAAATCTTGATCTTTTTCCTGAAATTACTTCTAAAAATGAATGATTTTTAAAATCTAATCACGAAAATAAATTTACATGCAAAAACGGTCAAGCCTCTTTTGCATAATCTATGGTAATACATAAAAAATTTCTCACGGTCTTAAATCCATTCAGTGCAGTTTATTAAACTAAGAAGCCATAGCGATTTTCAATTAAAAGGGGATATCAATTATCTCAATGTAATCAGTGAAGCATGTAACAAATATACCAGATCGATTTCAAAAGCAATTTGCCGGTACAAAACAACCGCTCAGTGAAGCAAATTGCTTTTGTTTCCAGCCTAGTCTTTATTAAATGTAGGATCAAATTCTTCTATTATGTACCTAGTACAGTTACAGAAATTTGCATTTGTAGGGTAAGAACAGTTGTTGGCACTCTTAGCTATTGTTGACATCCCCGTCTAATTTACTTTAACCAACAGAAAAATGCAAACTTTTATCTTATTTTGTCTCTAATAGACTATGTTAAATATTTGCATTTTACTATTGTTTTAAATAAATTAGAGAGAGATGCCAACAACAGGTAAAAGTGCCAAAAATTAGTGTTCTTACCCTACATTTTTTAAAAGCTTAACTTAAATTAGTCATTGAAGTAAAAACTGCTTATTTATGGACACATAGTCTTCGGAAAGGAAATTTTTTTGAATTTGAAGTGAATAGTATGCGATAATGCCTGACACGTGACACTGCCCGGTAGGAAGTTTATAAGGTGGAAGGGTGGTTCTCGCTTGGCAAGCTGATAGAAAAGAGGGTAGTATGAGCACCTAGACACCAGCCATGCATAACAGACCAGGTGCATGCTTGATATATTTCTATACAGTTTTCCTGTGCCTGTCTTTAGTACCAGGCTGGATATTTAACCAGTTATGTTTTAAAGTTGCATGTGAAGTGCAAGTTTCGTTTTTGTAGTTCTTCCTATTTTTTTCCCATCGACTTTTTAAACTTCTTTGTTGATTATCTCCAAAAGGTATATGCTTATATTCTTATGCTCTTAATCTTAAATTATTTTGCAATCGTGATTGAAATTTAGCAATTATTTTAAACGAAGTGCTCAAAATTAAAAGATTTCAAATTGAAAATAAATTATCTAAGACATATCAATGAGCCTTTATTTAATGGAAACGTATTCTAATTAGAACTGTTACTTTATTACCTGTTGTTTATTTTTTTTGTAAATGCGATTGAAATTTAATTTTAACTTTAACAATTTCCTTTTAATACATTATTATGCAGATTTAATAATGCCCCTGACGCACTTATTGGGTCATCGTTGAAATTCAAGAATTATATCTCTCTTCGTTAGATTATAGAATATTCAGTTACTGCATTATTTTGCAGGATTGTTTGATGTTTTAGTAACATGCATGGATTGAATTATGGTTTATTACTTTTATCATGTATATCTTTAGATAGCAGAAGTAAAAGAAAAATTAAACTGATTTATTACTATTTATCTTATACATGCACTTATATTTTTATTTTTTATTTTTTTTTTAGAATATTGGAAAAAGAGAGCTTAATGATTATGGATTTGACAAGCCAAAGACGTAGAAAACATTAAAGGGCTTTCGTATTACTTAAAAGGTAAGATATAAAAATACTAAGGTAGATCTGTCTACTAGACTTCAATTTTAAATGTACATTCAATTATATATTGAAAATGGTATTGATTGCATTTTTTCATGTTCACCTGTCGTGAAGTCTTTGTACTTTTCCTATCCGAGAAACTTTTCTGAAATATTTTCTGTGCCAAAGGAAGCTGTACCTGTTTCCTGGGCAACACCCTAGAGTCCAAGCATTCTTCTGATTCTTAGAGTTCTAACTTTACACTTTAGTGACTACGTTTTATCGAACTAGGAATACCTACTCATTGCACGCAATCCTGAAATTAGACAACAAAGCAGAAGTTCCAATTACTTCGCAATTCAAGAGATTGCTTTACAGACAGATATGTACCAGTATGTTCGAAATGTGTACTTGAAGTTCTGAACATTCAAATGAACGAAACAATCAATAAAAAATTACATTCATTTAGCGTGCAAAACTCTGAGTAAATTTCGGAATTGTAAATTAGATGATTTTCTACACTCCTTAAGTTAGTTTCTTTTTATCAATTCGATATTAAGTTTAATTGTAGTTGATTGTTCCTTTACTACAGATGTCTCCTTTGAATTGTTAAATTATAAGTAAAACGTATATTTTTTTAACTATATTCCTCGCTACACAGGTAAATACGTGGGTTTCTTAAAGTGTGCTTCCACTTCATCTTGACTCCAATATTGATTTCACTTTAAAGTGAACAGAAATATTCGATTTTTGAGTATATTATTCTTCTATTATGTTGCAAATACATTTCTGATAACATACATGATACATTTCATGATCTGATAGTCGTAAAGGTGCTGACACTCTTTAAAAAAAGTAAAAAAATTCGTTTTAAGGCGGTACGATAAACGCTTTAAACTCAAAATTTCCATATTCATTTTATTCAATAAGTATTAGAATTAGATATTTTTTCACTCACTTCTTTAGTCTATTTTTAGTATAGAAATAGAGCGAAAAATGTCTAGTTTTCACTGGCTGTCATAATTTTTGCGTAAAATCTGCTCACAATTCGTACCGCAGATTTTTTGCTCAAGATGTTCTTAATTAAATCTAAAAATTGTTTCGCTCTATATTCATACTTCTGTACTAAAAATAGAATCTAATTCGAATATTTTTTGAATAAAACGAAGAGATTAAATTTTGGATCCAACAAATTTAAAAATCTGTCGATGAACAATCCCTCAACTACGAGAAATTTTTGCAAAGCGGAAAATGACAGGGGTTATTTTCCTCAGATTTTAAAGGCCACTCTGAGTTATGGAATGACATAAACGCTGTATCTTTGCTCTTCTAAACTGACTGTATAAACTACCCTTAACTTGGCCAGGTGCGCATACATACATAGTATCTTTGCACGTGGAACTGCCAGCTTTCAATGCTTATTAAGGTCTAAGTATGTATTAGTAGAGAAGATCGAAATGTGGAGGGTCAGCAATGTATCGGGATAATACCCTCTAATTGCTCTCGCGATCTAACTTGCTCTACGTTGAACATAGGTCCGTAGAACCCCTGTTCGGTGGCACGTGTGTTTCATTTTCGTCCCCTTTTCTTTTCCCTTGTTACACTTGCGTTTGGTACCTGCCACCCCGAGAGGTACATGCAACCAACACAAGTAAAGGGCGAGCATTGTCACGCAGAGTGACGTGTTTTCCTAAATGTGTGCAAATGTGTGTACCCAGCTCTCCCTTTGATCCCGGCATTATTGAATGCAACCCACTACAAACTCATAATGAGTGATCTAAGTCGCGAGCCACCGACCTTTCGCGAATACACCGGAGTTCACCCGAGTTGAACAGGTTAGGTTACTTGTTGTCAAATACTATTGATCCCTAGACCGGGATCAAGAGATGGGGTGAGAAAATGCATTTCTATCATTGCAACGATTACAACGAAACAAATAAAATTCGAAAAATGCATATCTGATTGACTGCATTCTTCGATTTTCTACCAACACTCCAACCCACCCTTACGCAAGTAAGTAAATCGGATATCATACTTGCGGTTTATGTAGGGAGTAATTTTACGCCCATCTGTTGGCCTTTGATGCATTTAAGAAAAAATAATATAATAATAATAGGTTGTTCACTTTTAGGAAGATGTAGAATTTTGGCTATGGAGTTTTTAAATCAGATGACCGCAAAACACGACTCTTCAACTTTAATATATTATTCTCTGGATTCTTATAGCTTTAGTCGTTTTGGAAATTTCGTCAAGTTTCAATCTCACATGAAAATAAATTTAGCTTTGACTGACTAATACTGACGAATGTTCTATACAAAATGAAAATTTTCTACTTTTGCAGAGTCTCCAACGACCAGAAAGTCAGGAAAGTTGCAAAAAAAGTCAAGAAACGAAATAAAACACGGACATAAATTCGTACTGACGCGGTCAATAGAATTCGCTTATCTCAAACTTCTGCTTTGTATTTGTATGTATAGAAAAATTCTAATTCGTCTTCTCGAATTCACACGAATGAACATATTGCTCGAATAGGTCATTGTCACAAAGCGGAACTCCCGAGTGTCTTAGTCTTTTCAATTGAATTCATATCAATACTTTCTATTTTTAAGATAATTCATAATAATCATCAAACGATCCTTGCATTAGACGACATAATAAAAGATCTTTTATTATATTTTTGAGAGTGGGGGAGTTAAATAAAACCCTATATTGAAAGATTACTTGTAATAAACTTACTCAAGCATAGTCAAGTCAGTTCCTTTGGTGGAAAGCCAAATGGGAACTCTTCAGTGGAATCCCTTTGACATTTTCGTTGTCAATGGGGAAAAAGCTACTAAGTGAAGGTACCAACAGATAGACCTTTGATCGCAATAGAAAGAGAAAGCGTTATTGATATTGGTATTTATATCCATAATACTAAAGGTGTCTATGCTTGTGTTACAGAACCATCCCTTCAGACACGAGGAGGCGGAGGTGGTACTGATACGCCAGGAAGTGAGAGAGGTGAGGGAGTGATTGCCATGACTACGACAGGAGCCCAGTATGCTCTCGCAGCATCCGCTGGGGCAGGTAATGGCGGGGGTGCCCCCGCGGCAGTGGGGGTGGATATCAAACCAAACGTTCTCGCTTTGACTACGACTTCCAGTGGCAATAGCTCTACCTGTCAGGCTCAATCCACCAGAGGTCAACAAGTCATCACCGTTGTTACCAGTCCTGACCCATCAAGTCCTAATAATCTCCAACCAATCCAGGTTTGTTGCTTCAACTTCACTTTGTCCATCGAAATTCAAAGGGGATCAGGATCTAGATTTTAGTTCATAAAAGCTAGTTTTCCAAATAGTTGACAACCTGCTTTTTATCTGAAAGATTATTTGTTTTATATTTAGGTTTTAGATAGTATGTAGAATTGTGTTTTTGGTTATATTTATGAGTGTGTAGAAATAATATCGATTTCTGTGTTCATATCTATTGGTAATACCTGATAAGTTCAGAAAGCCATCTGCCTTTCAGAACTGATAAGAATAAGTTACTTAAATATTTGCAGTGATCGTCTATTGCCTTTATTGAACTCGTTACGAGGGGTACATAACTTCTAATTTCAATGTCCGATTGTTTTTGATTATAAATGATTTTTAGTAAGGCAAGTGGTTATAAGTTAATCCAGCAGATTTAAAGTTGAAATACTTGTATTATTTTATACTGAGAGATTATAAATATTAAAAATTTGGAATAGTTAAAGTGCAAAAGTTAAAAAAAGTAGAAGTAAAATTCTAGTAGAAAGCTTTACAAATTTTTTAAATTATTAGTCGTAATAATTATATTTTTGCAGTTGCTGGTCCAGGATGCACTAGATTCAGCTGCAGATTCCTCCAATGGTTCTTCAGGTACACCAGCGCATGTAACAGCGCAAGTTGTAGTGAATACAAGTCACACTGGTCAACATACTCTTGTGGACCCTGACGTCACTTCTACATCAACTGGAACAATTGTCAGTGGATCGCCGCACTACATAACAGTTACTGGTAATAAGAAATTCCTACTTCAAGAATTGTTTTCACCCTACGAGTCATTTTGACTTCTTTCTCTACTTGCTGATTACTTATTACTTATTATTTCATTATTTCAATTAATTTTAAATTTCGAAAAGTTAAATTTTATTGCTAGTTTGAGGAGTTAAGTAGAATTTTGAGTAGAGATTTGACCCTTTCCATGCTGCTCTAAAACACGCATCATTATTCCTCCACACTGACTTCGCTAGGCACCAGTGATTCACCATCTTACGCGTCCCTCACAACAGCAGTAGGTGAGGGTAGTTATAAATCGGCATTGTTATTCTTTATTGATATCTATGTCGTACAAGCGCTGTTTGTAAACTACTGAAACTTGAAAAATCTAAATGTATAAAAAATATTTGATTTTTCCGAGTTACAGGGCAACGACACTAATATTGAGTCACTTGTCTTCAATATATCAAACTTTTTGATATATTAGGAATAAAATTTTAACAATATGACAATGAATAATTCACCATTTATTAAAAAAAAAAGATCTGTACGACTGATTTTGAGGGACACCGCAAAAATTTCATCTTCGATTACATACTTTTAATTAAAAAAACTAGGATGTTTCATGATTTTCAGTGGCTCACTGTTGATTTCGTTAGCCTAAAAAAATTAATTTATCTTTTGTGAATCTTAAACTTAGAAACGAAATTTATGATTTAAGCTGAATATCTCTTATTTCTCTCATTTTTATCTATCCTAACTTTAAATCAAACTTGATGTCCATTGCTTGCTTCAATAAAGCTTTGAATGTCGGTTCGCAATTAGTTGATATTCGAATGAAGAAGAAAAGTTATGGAATCTGTTCCAGTGGCTGGCGACGGCGAAGCCGTGGGGTCCGATTCAGTTTCACATCCAACCTATGTTCAATATGTCGAGGGTGACGGATCCACGTATATACCGACGAATGGCCAGATGTGAGAGATTTTACATTTTTATTAACATTTTTTTTAATTTGGACCAACTGATTGATTTACTATTCCTTGGAAGAGTTTGTAAAATATAATGCAGAAATTTTACTTGAATTAATTTTTTCTAGGACATATCCTGTTTATGCTGTAGGCGAGGCAGGGACTATGTACACACCAGCCTCCAGTCAGTATTTCACATCAGCAACAACACCGGTAACTTACGCACAGGTAATTTACAAAGTAATAAGAATTTTATTGAAAAATATCGATTTCAAATCGACCAATTTCAAATTTATAATTTTTGAACATTTGCAGGTCACAGGTCAGGGTTCAAATACAACAACTGGACAATTGTTATCACAAGGAAATGGAGCTTATCTCATACAGCAAAATGTTGTGGACGGAGATGCAGCGACTCATGCGCTTATTTCTGCTGCAGCGGCTCGTGCGAGTCCTCAAACCGAAAATGCGGTAAGTTATCAAAGTCTGTAGTAATTTATAATAATAAAAAAACAGTGCACTTGCCAATATTCTTATTAATAAAAAAGAATTGCTTTCAAAATAACGCCTTGATATTTATGAGCAGTGATGTCTTGACATTTACTAAAACTTACTAATTGTATGGTATGATATACTGTTCTGTATCATTTTTTATATGAAGAAACATTATTCCTAATATATTTTTAAATGCAAGATTTGTAAAATAAATCTGAAAAAGTTCAAATTTTAGAAGCTATCATGTAAATGTATTTCACCTCGAATCTTGTTCGAATTTTGTTTGTTGGACAATTTAATATCTAGATAATCCTATGCAAATTTGAAGTTCTGGGATTTCTGTGGTTACAACAACTTCCAAGTTTGAACTTTTTTAGAGTTTTGGAACTTTCAAAGATTACAGTATTAATAGTAACCATGCAAGCCATAATCTGGGGAATTAACAAGGAATCGGTATAATGGGCTGTTTGATAGGAGACAGTGGTTAGCGGTGGTGGAGGGGCATACTTGATCAGCGGTAATTCAGGTAGCACTACTGTCAGCGTGGAAGATGCTGCCGCTGCGGCGAATATGACGCATGCCACTAGAGTCTCCCAGGCCACCGTAAGCCATATCGACTCGCCATTTGTTAGCTACTTTCTTATACTTATATGTGTCAATGTCTGCATGTTTGTCAATAATTATTATCGCTTCATTCAAAACGAGAAGGTTCTAGTTCGGAAGTCCATATAAAGATCAAATACCGGAAAATACCATTTTGTAGGTTTTAGTTGTGAATAGTACAAAATTAAAGGTTTCATTTAATTTGTAATACTTTAAAGGACGTTAGTACCTTGTCGTTTTTTTAATAACTTGCATTGCTATTTAATTCGAAAATTAATTATAAATTCATTTGAAGTTTCTAACACTAATAATTAATTGTCATTATTCATATCAAAAAGAGGAAAAAATATGCTTTTATTATTGTCAGCTTCCAGTCCTTGTGCTTTATTTTTCACTCAAAAGGTCTTAAAACTCTCAGCATAGTCAAATCTTTGGTAGATAATAAAGAACTATTGCATGCTTTTTTTCTTTATAGTGATGTTCATACGAGTTCGTCTTTATCTCTCTAATAATTTTTTTTAGATCAAATTAAATTAGATTAAATTATTGTTTGATCATTTTAGAAAAATGAAAAGATCTGATAAAATTATTGGAGTAAGGATAAAGTCGAATAACATTCAATAGAATTTTCCCGTTGGGTTGAAATTTACATTATGATTCTGATAGGTTCAATGGCTCCTAGAAAATTATGAGACTTCAGATGGAGTCTCCCTTCCAAGATCAACACTTTATAATCACTATCTTCGCCATTGTTCGGACAACAAACTAGACCCTGTAAACGCAGCGAGCTTTGGGAAATTAATACGCTCGGTGTTTCTGGGACTGAGAACAAGACGTTTAGGCACTCGGTGAGAAAAACATCCCTTGCTAAAACAATATAAGAAGTCTCTTAGAAAAGTGATTAGAGTTAAAGAATACATTTATTTTTATTTGATTTCAGAGGAAACTCAAAGTACCATTACTACGGAATTCGAGTTAAGCCGAACTCGCCGCTAAATCTGCTTAACGAAGATGGAACTTCCCGTCAACAAACGACACCAAATTCGCAGACAAAGCGATTTAAATTTGTTAATCAAAAGCAGGAGCCAGCCTATGATACCAATGCTCATTCCAATACCAATATTTCTTCTAATAACTCTCCACCACAGTATCATCAATATTTAGGCGAAGCAAGCAGCGCCATTCCAGAATTTCCGGAAATTATAGTAGGACATGGTTCCTCTTTGCCAGAAGATTGCACTTTGGAAGACATTGACACATTCCGTAGTATATACAGAGAACACTGCGAAGCTTTCCTAGACGCGGTTTTGAATTTTGAATTTGCCACAATCGAAAGTTTGTGGAGGGAATTTTGGCGTAGTCAAGATAATAATAACGGCGACGAGTGTGAGGAAGAGAAATATTTGTCTAAGTAAGTAGTTTTGAAAATTCTGAGGATACACTATGTATTATTAATTTCATAAGTATTTATTATTAACAATACTTATAAATTGTGTTCATTTGTTTGTCTAGGACAAAGCTGTATCAGATGTGTAAGTGTTCTGAAGTGCAGGATTTCATCAGACGGGTTGATTACACATTTTATCAGAATTTAGTCGAAGTTCTTATGCCTGATGTTCTGCGACCAATTCCTAGTAAGTTTTATTTCCCATCTAAGTAATAAATGATAAATCAAACGTAGTATAATATTAATTTCCATTCGTTGTTTTAATAGGTTCATTGACTCAATCTATAAGAAACTTCGCTAAGGGTCTCGAATCCTGGTTGACATCTGCGATGAATGATTGTCCGGAAGAAATGATGCAGATAAAGGTAATTGATATAATACGAAATTAAGGGAAAAATAGATTTTGTTGTAGTATATTAATTTATAATTTTATATATACAAAGTTTCTCATCCATTTGTATTTTCTGTTCTTTGTTTATAGTTGACTGCAGTTTCTGCTTTTGCACAAACATTGAGACGGTACACTTCTCTAAATCATTTGGCTCAGGCTGCACGAGCTGTTCTTCAAAACTCTAGTCAAATTAATCAAATGTTAGCGGACTTGAATCGAGTAGATTTTCATAATGTCCAGGAGCAGGTAAGGCTTTCAAATTTTCAGAGAAACACTTCCTTTGAATTAGTTTACTCTAAGTAATTATTATACAAACTTGAACATTATTTAATGCAATTTCTTTTTGCTTCTAGGCGTCTTGGGTATGTCAGTGTGATTATGCAGTGGTTCAACGTTTAGAAACGGACTTCAAAGTTACACTTCAGCAGCAAAATTCATTGGAACAATGGGCAGTTTGGTTAAAAGGAGTTGTAACTCAGGTTCTTAAACCTTATGAGGGCAAACCAACTTTTGCTAAAGCTGCGCGACAGTTTTTGCTCAAGTGGTCCTTTTACAGGTATATTTATATTTTTTTACTGTCTCATTTGAGCTATAAAATAGATTATATATAATATAAAACATTTGCGTGTTAGTAGCAAAGTATTTATTTCTATTTAATTAAAAAATTTATTTTTATTTCAGTTCAATGGTTATACGAGATCTCACATTGAGAAGTGCAGCAAGTTTCGGATCCTTTCACCTCATCCGTTTGCTTTATGATGAATATATGTTTTATTTAATCGAGCATCAAGTTGCTGTCGCTACAGGAACAACTCCCATAGCTGTGATGGGCGATGTAAGTATTTTTATTTTCAGTAATATTATTTCATCCTGAGCAAACATTAAAAATAAATTCAATTATTCTTAGCATTCAATTCCAAAAACCATAACCTCTTGATCTTTCTCGTTACAGAAAAACCAAACCTGTTCTCCCTTCAACGCTTTTGGATCAGCTTCAAATGGAGGTAAGTAATTTTATTTTCAATTCAATAAAAAAATCTCGAATACAATCACCTATTTGAAAAATATGCACAGATTTTCTGTCACTTTCTTTAGATGCGTCAGGTATGAATCAACCGAAGCGCATGAAGATGAGCTAACTGCGTATCTTCGCCCTTTAGAGTTCCAGTATACAATCTTACAAGTAGGAAAAAGTGAACAGAATGCAAGAAGCTAACACGAAAGCATGCAGGCCTCTCATAATATATATATATATACTAGTCTCTTAAATTATTATTTTTTTTTAACAAATAATTTATTGTAACTATTCTACGAGGAATTTTACATAACACCGGCACATTTGAAATATGTTTTTTCATAGAATTTTTCTATAAAAATTGCAAAGCCTTTCATATGCGTAACATAACATAAAAGACAAAAAATGGTTGCAGTAGGTCGAAGTAAAGTACTTCTAGTCGAATAATTTTAGTGTACATACACGGGACCATGAATTTGTCATGTCCTTTCATGTAATGAAATGATTTTTTTTCTTTAATTTAAAGATTGAAATGACACTTCTTATTTTCTGAAAATTTGAGACAAAGTATCGTTTAAAGTTTAAAAATATTAGTAATTATAAAAGTGATTTAAAAAAAACAGAAAACTATTCATGTGTGCTTCTGCACGTTATATAAAAGTGTACTCCTCCTAAAGAGAGTGTATCCATCTAAGCTTATTTTTGTATGTACAGGGAGAAGCAAAAAAAGATCTGTTAATAGGTAGACAAAAGTTTAGGTTCATTTTCATAATTAGGATCTAAATGGTATATTCAGTTTGCGGTAAAAATTTAATAATTCATCAATGTACTCTATATGGAGAATGGTAGATAGATTCAAATTTTCTATAATTCTAAATTTTTATCTTTTTGGTTTTGGCAAATTTTATAACTTGAATCCGCTTAAACTTTTCATTTTACTAGGACAGAAATATAAACAATTATCTTAAAAATTATCTGTTTAAATTAAAAAAAGATAACATGTGGATTCAAGTTAAAGTACAAAGCACAGTCTTTTCTGTAAATAATTAAATGATACTTCTTCCGACTTTTACACATTTTTTTGGACTTGTCTGTGTTGCTATGAACAGTCCAAGCTTTTTCAAATGTATTTAAACTCGTCCAAAAACGTTTCAACTGGTTCATGCTTGGATTTAAACATTTTTATTTTCAATCTCTTCTCCTAGTTCAAACTCTCACAATCTTCTCTGAACTTAAAATTGGTTAAACTGATTCGAATTATTGTAACTTATAAATAGATTGTTAGGCGTAATTTCGCTCGATATTTTTTTTTGCAATTAATTAGTGCAATCCGAGCTAATCAGCTTTCTCAGATTTGCTCGCGTCGGGCGAAGTTTAATTTTTTCAGTTTTTGCATGATGTCATTATCTTGTTTTAAACTCCTATTATACGTTTAGCTTAGGTTATTATAAATTGTGTTTTTAAGAGAGTAGAATTTAGTATTAATTTGTAAGAATTAGCTAGATTTGCTGTCTGAAAGAAAATTATTTATCCATAAAGCGTTCTTATTGGGCAGGTTATATCTTAGAAAAAAACATAATTGTATCAAATTGTGTAATTTATTGCAAGACATCGATTTAAATCGAGAGGGTATATTCGTATATTGTATTAGCAATATTATAAAGGCTTAAGATTTTATGTTCAGAAGACAATTACTAATTACATATGTTTCTCTTAAGTAATGTTTCTACTTTTAAATGGCCAAAGAGTTAGCGAATCTTCTCTGTCTTTTCGCAAACAAGAATCTCCTTTGAGATTTAAAATCTTCTGTTTATAATTTAAATTACTACTTCTTATTATCACTGGAAATGTTATGCTTAGGGCATTTAGAACTAAACAAATGCAGTTAATACTTTTGGTGGCAGCTTTGATTGTATTTAACTCTGTAATTAAGGAATTTTGAAAATTTATATTGAGGAGACATGAGGCGCTTGATTTGCGTGTGGAGAAAAAGACTTAGTCACTGCGTACTTAAATGTTTTAAGGTCGATCAAATTATCAAATGCATGAATACTAACCATCGAAATAATTTTCATATGTTTTTTTTCACTATTTTGGACTGCGTGAAAATCCACTAGCAAATTTCGTTAGAAATGAAATCGTCCAGTGTTTTAAAATTTTATTTGAAAAAATGTAGCTTTTTTCTATCTAGTGGATTTCCGTTGTTACAGAAAGTATTGCCTATTGCACCAATAGTTAGGATGAAGAATGTAATTTCTGATTTCTACGACGAGACATTTACTAAATGTATAAATGCGTTGAGAAACTAGTCAGACGCTGTAGAATAAGTTAAGAAACAGGGATTGAATATTAAACGCGGTGCATAGATTTATTATGTGAAAGATCGTTGTGCACTGTGAGAAAAGGGAAGATCTTTTCCATAAATATAATGAGCTTATAAGTGTAAAAACTATTGATACCTAAGTGTACCTAAACGTAAGGACAGTGTAGTTTAAAATAGATTCTTAATTATATTCCGAGCTTCGAAGATTTAAAAGGTCTTGATCGAAGAAGAACTAGATGTAAATGAATATAAATGCGTGGCTGCTTAGTTTGTTATTTGAATTCTACAGTTTGAGAATGCAGTCTGAAACTAAAGATGAAGAAACCAATTGTTTGAAAAATTGAACCCGTCCATCTCATCATTACGACATAATGAACAATGAAAAAAATTTGAAGAATAGATTTAATCTCGCGTGTGGAGCATGCGATACGCATATCACAGTTTTTATTATAATTAATACTACTTTTCATTCACGATTTCATACTGCATGGTATTTGTTTTTACAGTAAGGTTCATGTGTATGTCTGCCCTCGTTGTTATTTCTGTCAAGAAATAATTAAAAAATTAACTAGTAGGAAGACATACAAGACTCCTATTCCTTCGAAAAAAAAAGATTTCTCATACCTTCTGTAATTTTGTATGAATTAAAATATTTCGAATTAAACCTGAAGGTATAAGCCATGACTAATGTATTGCAAAATGTGTACCGACTTGTATTAGAAACAAATTTGTAAACGATTTCCAGGATTGCGAAATGATAAAAAACGGCCTTAAATATTCCACGTGTAAAAATAAATAAACTGTCCTCTTATGAAAAGGCCTGAGAGATTATGAAAGATAAAGACGTGTTATATTGGTTAAAAAAAATACGTAGAAAAAGAATCATTTCTTTAATGCGTATAAGAAATATTTTGATACTTCCCGATTTGCACAAACTGATAATCATTCATTACCGCTTAAATAAGATTATTTTTACTGAATGTAGCTCAAAACGAAAATAAAATATTGTGAATTTTGTAACTCGTAAGAAACTCCAACGACCGCGTGAGTGTGCAAATCACAAAAATTGATCGAATAATAAATATATGTTTAAAACTAAGATTTCTTTTACTTTTTTTTATTTTAAAAGCAGAAATGAGTTCGCGTCTTAATTCATAAACATTTAAATTTGTGGCATGATAAGATCTCATGATAAAGGACCCCTCAACAAACGTGAAGAAAAACGGTCTTCCTGGATTTTATTAAGATAATTTTTTTTAGTAGTTCGTAAAAATAGAAGAAATTTCCTAAAAGGATTTGGACCGATCATGGCTAGTTTTTTTTGTTGCGGGGTCCTTAGAAATAGTTTTAGTTCTTCACATTTTATAAACAAATTAAATAAAATATTTTTTCCTAACTGTAATATTGCTTTCAAATATTTAAATTACTCTTGTCTTTACATCTTCTAAAACTTCTAAATACATCTTCACACACACAAAGAAGGAAAATGTAATTATTATTGGATTTTCCAGTCTTAAAAATTAGTTCGATGCAATAATGAATTTGAAACTCGCGCAAAATTTTGATGCAACGTTGCTTTGGTCAGAGATGCTTTATGCGCTTTATGCTTTGGTAGCTTCAAAGCTTCAAAGCCTTCAAAGGTAGCTTTTAGGCTTTTACATATAGATATAATAGATATAGATATATCAGAGATCAGGGTAT